>JAPYYQ010003379.1:0-11624 GCA_030522585.1 Anagyrus pseudococci | reverse complement strand
AATTAGTCCTAGTCCCATTACGATAGGTCATTTTAATAAAAAGATACAGCAGTTTGGCACACTCACCCGGCGGCACACTCGCCCCATCCTCCCCTATATATAAAATCGGTATACAGAAATCCTGCCGGTTGCCAGAGAATTTGTGCCCGGGCGCGAAAACAACAGTTCCATTTATATAGATACGACGACGGGAGAGAGGATAGAGTGGTAAAAAGAAACATCAGAAGCGACGTTTTTCCGCGGCCATATCGTACCGATCTCCCTCTCTCTCGACGTCTATCCTCTTGAAAAGAAAAAGAGAAAAATCGCGAATCTACGGCACGAGGTGCTATAGGCGTGACGCGGTATTTGTAGCTAGCCATCTATACGTACACACAGAGAGATAGTCCGCGGGAGGAGGATTCTCGCAGCGGCGCCTAGGCGTCGATGATCCTCTCTCCCTCTCGCCGCGCACATGCCTGTAAGAACAGACAGATACGATCGTGCCTTCCTTCCCCCCTCCTCCTCTACCGTCCGGTCTCTATGCCTGCTACCAGCCGACTAGTCTTATCTGAGCGTTCGCATCAGGCATACCCACTGATCCGAGACACTGTCTCACTGTTTCTCTCTCTCTCTCTCTCTGTTGCAGATTTTCTCTACCGGCACAGCGTTACCATCGACAACGTTACCGCTGAAGTCGAGATACTGGACACTTCCAGGTGCGAGGTAAGTCGAACATACCGAACACCCTCCCCTACACCTCCTGCAGCAGCCTCGTTTTAGCGCGAGAGATGCTTTACTTAGAAATACTACTTTTTATGCATATCCCCCCCAGTGCGGGGTACTCTGGTCCCTCGTTCGATACACTGCCGATACGTGGATTTTCGTGATTTTGCCTTTGCTTTTATTTTATCTCTTGTGCGAGCTAAATATTCTGCGGGAAAAGACAGTGAGATTTGATTGATTTGTTTTTATAACTTAAATTTTATAGAGACTGTTTATTTCAATAAGTATACAAACGTGAGAAAATAAAAGCATAATTCATAGCAGACGCAAAAACGAACTGTGTATCAAAGTCTCGCATCTTCAGCATAGAGGCGTCGATGTCAAGGCGCGTTTCCGGCTCAAGCCGCATATGTGTGGTTAGCTTATAACGCCACTACATGTACAGGAGACGCTAAATAAGTAAGCTTCGCCGGCCGTCAGGTTCGCCGAACGCGGAAGCACCAAGAAGACTTTATTATTTATTCGATTACTTTTTAGACGCTGCTCTTCACAATTTTTTTTCTTTTTTTATTACAACGTTAATACTTCCTAACTCGTCCTGTGGTGTATGTGATTGTCGAGTTGTATCCGGATTTATCGACGACACGCGCATTTGCAAAGTTTATTGCTCTTTCAAACTATGCTGAATCCGCAAAATAAAAAAAGGGTATAGAGAAAGAAAGAGATAAAGACAAGAGAGAAGGGTGGTGCGGACACCGAGACTGTAAATATACATCGCGAAATTCGCGGAAAAATGATAAATAATAACAAAGTGAGGATCGCGTGTGCGGTATATATACATATCGGAAACTGAAAACTTTTTCTCAGATCGAATGTCGCGCGCTCCGCGCTGAGCTCGGCACACTCTCCCGCTGTACACGCGTGCTCTCGGGATATACCGGAGGGGCGAAGGGGGGGGGGCAAGCGTGAAATTTTATAGTGACAGATAGCTTCCCAGTAGCGCATTCGAAAGTCCAGCAAGGGGGAGGGAGGGAGTTGGTCTGTACACGCTCGCGCGATATTGTAAGTTCAACCGCAGGTTCGGCAGCTGAAACCTCCGAGAGAGGGAATCGAGGCCAGTATATAAACGCGCGGGTCTCCCTCTCTATACTACAGTGGTATAACAAGACAAGCCAGACGAAAGGCCCCCGCCGGCTTCTTTATTGGCAGCTCTGATAAAACACCCCCAATGCTGACGCAACGTCTGTTTCTCTGTGGAGGCTGTGACTGTGTATACGCCATAATCGCACGAGGCTTTAGGTAAAGCTATAGGCGCAATAGGAAGAAGTGTCCCTCTCTCGCGCGCTTTTACCTCATCGCTGCGATATTACCCGGATACATAATTGATGGTCGCAAATTCCTTCTTCCTTTTCTCTGCGATCGCTGCACGGCTAATCAACGCGGATATACATCTACATTTCTCTCTCTCTCACACACACGATGCTGTACATAGCGGTTGGGGCGAAGGTGTTGGAAAGCTGGCAACGCGGAAAAACACGCGCGCGTTGCGCAACGCGAGCGTCTAGCGCCGGCGCTCCAGCCAATATCTACCTATGTATGGGTACAAGCTTGCAGCTAACCCTATATACGTTATTACATCGTCGCTCTTTCTCTCCGGCTTTTCGGGGCTACACTCGGCGGTCAACGTCCGTAATACGCAGACGTATATTCCGGTTTCAGCTCATCGCGACGACTAATTTCCACACGCAGAGCGCTTGTATATAGAGTCGAGACCGACACTTTTACACGCGTCCTCGTTTTTGCCGACGCGCTCCGCTTCTCATTTCTTTTTGCGCGCAAATATATACGTTTGAAAACGCGGACTAATGTCGGGAGAGGAAAGCCTCAGTGCTAGAAACAAGGCTCTCATCGGTGGTCTTGGCGAGGCGAGAGAGCCAAAAGCGAAAGTCGAGCACGAACCTCTAAGTCGCGTCGTCCGGCGATTTTGATGGGGCGACGTATCTGGGCCGAGAGACCGGGACTGACCTTAATGAGTTGCGACCAATTGCTCGCTTCTCCCCCCACCTTTCTCTTGCCCCATCGTAATTCTCAGCCCTTTGTTGTATGCGATCATCGCGGAATAAGGGCAAAGCCCCTCGCGACTGCTTGGCCACTGGGTAAACAAGTCGGCCATTCGCGTTAAAGGAAAACACGAGACGCGCGCGGTGTGCATAAATCAGACGGCGAGATCTGTTTTTTTTTTCGTCTTCAACGCGGGCGGGGCTCCAACGGACGAGCGACTAATGCGCCGCGAACGCTCTCTCAATTGCGGCGCCCGGGGCGCACGGATATTTCGAGCGCACGCCGTAAAGCCATCGTCTGGCTCGGTCGTTGTATACGCGCTCGTCTCTAAAATCTTTTAGCCTACATAGCGAAAATCGCAAAGGAACGAGCCGCGGCAGGAGATGGACGCAGTATTACAACAGGCGGTAAGCTCGAGCCTGTATAATCGAATAGGCTCATCAGCGCTCGTTTTGGTCTTGAAACGCGCAGCGATCTATGTATATTATTAATTATCCGTGACGAGGCGGCTCCTCTTCCCCGGCCGGGTATAAAATCCGAGACTTCCATCCCCGAGGGAGACACAAGCAGCGAATTACTTCGTTTTTGTAAGGATCGGCCGACCGCACTATTTTTTGCTAGTCGTAAAAATGATACAGTAGCCGCGCGCCTCACCCACCCATCCCCGCGAAGAATGTCGATGTAAATTAATACCCCGAGAGAGAGAGAGAGCCCCGCCGCCGCTGCCGACAGTGGACGTCGCCACCGAGGCGCGCTTGTCCCGGTAACCGGCTTTTAAAATCGGCGGAAATCGGCTTTCTGGGATGCGAGATGCGCCTTTATACCTTTTTTTTTATTCTTGCGCGTTTGTCCTTTAACAAACCTTAGCGCGCGATTCTTGTTCGTCTTCTTGTCTGCTGCGGAAAGTATCCTTTTCCACGCGCCAATGCCAAGTACATACCTTGTAGACCTATATGTCTCTCCCAACGTTCATGTATCATTTATGCTCTTCCTTTTTCTCCTTATCTTTGATAAAAAAAAAAACAGAGCGTCCGAATTCGCGGAGAGACTGCTTTAATTTACGCACGGCTTTTTCGAAAAGCGTCTTTGCGTTTTAAAAAAAGAATCTCGTACATACCGATTCGAAATCCTAGGCATTTGAATAAAAAGAGCCGTGCAATTTTCAAGTCCCGCCAGCGGTGCTTGAAACTCGCGAGTACACGCTGCAAAAGCCAGGCTAACCTTTACTACCGGTATGCAAAGTCCCGATTAATTATACGTCTCTCTCTCTCTCTCTTCCATCGAGAAAGAAAAAAAAAAGATCGTCGCGTACACATCCATACGCGATTTGCACGGGGATATGTGAAAAACGAGTTCCCTCTCTCTGGCTTCGGTACGTATATGCAAGTAATCGATTGATATTTTGCATAATAGCGCGGAGGCACACCGAGAGAGAGAGAGATAACAAGATCCACGGCTCTCTGTACGATCGTCACGCATATCTCTCTCTCCTCTCGGAATCGTCGCTCACACACAAGTGCATATACTCAGATTTTTCCGAAAAGAGCAGAACCCGACTGAAGAAAACAAAACCGCGCGTCCATCACGTATACGCACACAGAGCTTGGTGATCGTCATAAAACGAAATGCCAAAGTCCAGGGCCCCCGGAGTTGCTTATATATACCCGCGAGCTTCTACTTTACAGCGGACTCTCTTGGTATACCGGGGCGGAGCCCATAAAAGTATAAGCCATATACGCCGAGAGAGTCCCTCCGGCTTTCGTGTGTTCTCTCTCTCTCTCTCCACTCTGTGCGCGCGCGTACACACACTCTTATTCTCGTGGGAAGTCGCGCGTTTTATGCAGAGCCCCGGACTTTTCTCTCGGGACAGATATATTTCGGCGACACACTAACTCGGCCCCTAAAGCGCCTCGCCCGATTTCCCAGCTTGATAAGTCTTTCACTCTCTCTCTATCTTTTTCTCCGAGGAGCGACTGCGTGTGCACCGTTTAGTCGTAGCCTTCTCGCGACGATAGAATCAGCGGTGTTGCCTCGCTTGCATATACAGGCCTGGCTTATCGTTCGAGCAAGGGGGGTTTGAGTGTATGACGAAATTGCTCGGCTGCTGCCTTGGCGACTTATCGCGGTAGTCGCGTTACGGAGAATCGCAAGTGAAAAAATGTCTATCAAATCAAAGCGGGGGGTTCCCCCAGTGTGGCTCTCTCGATCTCTCCTTGATATAACCTGTATAACGGTTAATTATACTCTCGAAAACGCAGAGCGTGTGTGTGTGTCCGTATGTAGATGGGCTATATTTCGCTTGATTCGAGGTAAAAAAACAAAAAACTGTGATATACACAAGTGAGAAAGATCAAACGCTCCCTATTCTCTCTTTCTCCGCTTCCTACCGAGTATAATTTTACACAGATTCACGCACAGACACACGCGCGTATCAGGTATAGATGTGCCGAGATAGCGCGTGTGCGCTTGGGCTAGCACTTATGTGCTCTGTCATCTTTGGACTCACACACACGGACACACGGAGACTCGGGGCAAAAACCAGTTGTAAGCCGAGCTAGTCAGGTTGTTTTACTTGGCGTAATGCCCGAGCGCAGGAGGCCCTTTCGGAACGATGGGATGGAGACGCGAAAAAAGGAAGACGAGGAGGCAGCGCGAAAGAGCCATTGTTTTTTACCGGTTGAGCAATTCGAGAAAGCGAATAAAAGACTCGGGTCCTCTCCCCGCCTCTGTATATACCTATACATACGCACACCTTCCTTTTATCCCTCGCTGCTCCTTTTGCCTTCTCTTCCTTTCTTATTGTTTTTCTCTCTCTCTCGATGGCTCGCCCCGGCCGCTGATTTTTGGGTTTTGCGGAGAAGAGAGCAAAGGCGCCGCGCGTCTCCGCTTGAATTTTAGGGGAGTAGTACTTTAGAGCTGCTCTGTATGTGTGCACAGCCGCAGACAGTCGAGCGTATTACACTTTGTGCCGGTTTTTCTCCCCCCGACCACCGCTGGGTAATTGGCTCTCGTTCTTCTCTTCTTTTATCTCGTTTTCTCTCTCTCTCTCGCTCTCTTGGCTCCTTGGATTTAAGAAACGACGTGTGAGGTATTGTGGTGTCGTGCGTCGTTCGCGCGCGTACGTACACCAACCACGACGTGATATTTGTCAACGACGTCTAAATCTCTCGCCGATTTATATAATACGCCGATTTTACTCGTCTCTCCCACGTTTTTACGCACACCTGCCTATATCGTCGATGCCTTCACAATAAACCGAGATTCTTAGAGCCATCAGAACGAATCTATATATACCTCTCGAGTACGGCGCCCATTTCCGGCCTGCGATCGAATAAAGGACGAGAGAGAGAGAAAAGAAAGAGAGGGAAGCTTCGGATTCGGTAGCTATGGGTATAGCGGCGTCCGCTTCTGGACCGAAAAAACAGGTTTGCCGCCCCTACTCTCTTGGGTCCTGCGATTACCGACGCGCCTCTTCGCACCTGTCGACCCCTTCTCCCCCTACCCATTATATACCAACGGAGAAGCCATTAGCTCGCGCGCGTGGGCTTGCGCTCGATCTTCTCCAGAGTTCAGGCTTTGAGAAATTTAGTTTTGAATTTTGAGATAAAAAATGTAGAGTATTGATTAGTATTTTTTTTTAATTAGATCTACAAACGAAAGTCATTTCAACGTTATTATTGTTAGTTGCAATAAGATTGATTGCTTAAGATCCACTAATTTAGATTCTCGTTGTATCGATTTCGAACATTATTGGTTGTTTTTTCAAGTTATCGTACATTATCCTATTCGACATACAGCATACCGGAGCGTCTGAATAGTTCGGACCTTATCTACTTACGCGACTTTTTGGAAATCCATTTTCTTTCAAATCTCACAGTATACAACCCAAAATAAAAGTTATATATATCCTCGTAAGTACATGAGAAATATCCTTAAAAGCACAATAATCATTTTTCTTTTCGGACATGGGTTAAACCAAAGCATTGGCTGTATACGAAGCAAGGTAGGGCTACACGCCGGTGTATATAAACTGCAATTTGAATTCTGCGGGTGGCTGCTGCTGCTGGCGCTGCAGAAGCGCAGCAGCCATAAAGGAATTGCCCTTTCAGGGCCCTACGAGCTGGAATGCAAGCTCATTTTCCGGCCCTAATCACTGGCTTCTTATAACAACCCGAGAGAGACTCCAACGCGGGACACTAATCTTACAGTCCGTATACCTTGCCGCGTTTGTGTATAGTAGTAGTATCTTCTCGCTGTGTGTATACACAGCTTGGCTTCTCGTGGTATAATTTTTTTTTTTTTTCGTTTCGTCTTTTATACAAAGCCGCGGCGAGCCTGGGCTTTTCAATCTCGACTCATTAGCGGTCTCGGCGAATTCGCGTGTGACCCCCGCAGTCAAATGCAAAATTGCACGAGATGCTCGTAATAACAAAGAGAGAGAGAGAGAGAGAGAGATGCCTAAATTCCTTCGCCATTACGTATACCCCTTGCTTCAAGCAGGTCGTTTACCCTACAGCCACCTTCTTCCTCCAAAAAAAAGAAGTGTCGATTCCTCGAACTCGCATTAGCCAGGTATAGCCTCTCTGTGTATCAGAGCCGGCGCCGCGATTCGCCATCGCAAATTTCCACAGCAGACGCGTACCGCCGCTCCAAGGCTATAAAAAGCTCTCTCTCTAGAGGGTTATAGAGATGCTTCAAAGTCGATAGAGACTCTCCCGGATACAGTCGGCGGCGGAGCGTCCCGATAATAGCGCATAATCCACGTGCTGCACAGAGAGGGGAGCAGAGAGAGAGACCGCACGACAAGGAGTTTCGCGCCCGATAAGACGCGCGAGCGCCCCATGGACATTATATGGTAAGCCCGATTAAGCTGCCGGCATCGGGCCGCTAACACGAGGGCGCCTCGATATCCTCTCTCTCTTTCGCTCTCACACGCGAGGATGACCGACCTTCGCAAGGGTGAAGCGGAGGGGGGGGGCGATGCAAAGACACAGGGGCTCTTAATGAGGATTTATTGCCCAATTATCAGCTCTCGTCGCATTATTTGCGTGAAGCCGCCTCTCTCTCTCTCTCTACCTGCGTGAGCTATTATCCGATCCTCCTGATCGACCTCCCCTCTCCGATCTCGAGTCTGGGACTTTGCTAGCTTTTAATTTCCCGGGCTTATTTACGGCTTCATCAGGGGGACCGGAGTCCAGCGCGTGTGTACAATCTCTCGCTCTCTTTCGGCTTTATTCGCGACGATGCGGTGTATGGCGACTGTATATCGCGAGTATATCGCTGAGAGCTTGGACTGGGGTGTGAAATAATTAAAGGTCTAGCTACCATGCGCGCCGTGTATAGTTTAGCGGCTCTGGATACAAGCTTGCTGAGAAAGTGAAAATAGGTGGAGAATTGGTTTGTGATCGGGAATGTAGGTTTGTTTTGATCGGTAATTGCGACGTTGGATGTACGGGGATGTATTAATCAACTCGTTGCGACAATTAATTTAGTAATTAGAAAGGTTGGGCGTACACGTCGTGTAATAGAGAATACAACATGACAAGTTCCGTGGTGTACGTCAATAATGACACAAACGAAGACCTACCCCAAGCCGTACACACGCATACATCCAGCAAACACGCGTTCACCAGGTTCCATTCGATCGCGGCGTCAGACATCCGCAGAGTACACGCGACGATGTAGTCGCCCGGGCGTGTTTATAAAAGCACAATCGTTGCAGTGAATAGAGCGGCCGCGGGTATAAGTCGCCGACACCGTCGTCGTCGGCGTAATTAGATCGGCCGAAGCAGTTATATACCGTTACACACACACGCTCTCTCTGCCGGACTGTCGGTCTCTGGTGGTGTCCGTTTCATTGCTTCCTGCCTGCAAACAGTCCAGCCTCTCTCGCGTGGGAGTTACTTCTTTACCATCCCCCCGTCCTGCCCACCCCGTTATACCATACAATTTTATTGCGTTCGACAGGCGCGCGACCTTCTTTTTCCCCCCTGCTTATGTATGTTGTATATTGCCATTTCCCCAAGCTAGACCGTCATCGTCGGCCAGGGTTGTCGCTGTTGTTGTTGCTGCCGCTGTTGTTAGGCAGCCCGGGGGCGTGAAAACGACCGTTAGCCGGAAAAGCCCGTTATTATACAACGGCGCGCCCTAGCCCATGGGCAGCACGCGCGCGCGCAGCTCTTACACGGCCTATGCTCGTGTAATATAAATCAAAGCAAAGGCAACGCACGACGGAAATTAGCTGGGGAGATCTCCGCTCTCGTTATGTAATACCGAGACCTGCGGATGAATATAGTTATAGAGTCACGTGCGGGCTTTAAAGCAGAGACACGCGTTTCGTTATATTCTCCAGTTACAAACGACTGCAGGGGGGGGGGGAGCTCCCTTTTGCAGCGACGTAAATTCTGAGCCCACGCGCGCTCGGTGTGTATAGCGATTGTTCGCGCCTCCCGAGGAGACAGCCTTGACTGCAGCACTGCCCCGCGAGAGAGAGAGAGAGAGAGAGACCTTGAGAGCAAGGCACTTGCATTATTGCCGGAGAAATTGCGCGTGGGAGGCGCTAATGTTACTATCGGCTCGTTGTATTGTCCACCGCGGGAGAGGCAGAAATGTACGAGATCGACATGTCGTGTACCGTCGTTTGCGATGTATACATGTACCGTGTGTAACGTGGGTTATTGGAGATCGGTAGAAGAAATCGTTGGGAGAATTTGATTTCAATTATACACGTTTGGCGATTAGCCTATTACGTACTATGATGTTTCTTTTTAAAGAAGCTTTATCAAGAGACGCATCTGTCTATGTATTTATACGGATTACCTTAATCCCGAAATATTTACCGATATCATTACAGCCTGCATAAAGATGCTCCGCTCGTTATCCCCCTTTGGACTTTCACTTTTTTCGACGCGACTCTTTTCTTTTAATCGCTCGACCTCAACCTCAACCCATAATGCCTCATCACTCTCAGCATACCTTCGCTAAGTCCGTAAACTTTGATGCTCCCCAAAAAAAAACTCATATCCCTCCCCCCCTCCCCCGTACAATTTTTACCGATCTCTCGAACTTTCATTCATCCGCGCTCCAAGCGAAAAAAGAAATAAAGAAAGAAGCACAATGCGCGACCTCAAAAGAGCGAAAAAATCGAAAATCACGTCCGCTTTTAAGCGCTCCTGCCAATCCTTCTCCGTTGCCTTTACTGGACACCCCTTTACACGGCCTATCGCGATCCGATGATGACGTATACGAAAAAAGAACGCTCTCTCTCTCCCTCGTTTGCAGATATATACCACGCACACACGTTTACTGCCGAGAGAGTCTCCCTCTGCGGATCAGCTTTCGCTCTCGTCGACACTTTCGACTAATTCCGTATTCCGGAAAATATGCTGGTTTTTAAAAAAAAAAAAAAAAACAGATTAATCTTCCTATCAATTATCCATTCGGTGGATATATCGGTTTATTGTCACATTGATTCCTCTACTAACCTCTAGGTCAAATACACGTATGTAGAAACAATTAAAGAATAGCGCGAGTCTCCTGCAGCCAGTTTTTCAGCGTCTTTTTCCGTACCGCGACGAGAGTGAAAGTCCTTCCATCAGTGAAAATCCATCGATAGCCGCGTGTACCGCACAGCTGAGAAAGTTATTATTAATAACACACCGCGCGCGTTGCACAAGTCTATAAGCGAACGCGTACGTACACCGTGAATCTACGAATACCTCGCCCTTTCTACAAGCCCCGGTGTTTGCCTAACCAGCATAAACGCACCCCATTAACTCAAGAGATTTTAGTCTGAAATTTCATATCGACAATCAGTTTTAAACTCTCCATCCGCCAAGTGTCCAAAAAGTCCAGGCGTTATTTAACGGAAGAAAGCGTGGCTAATTCCCGCGGTGCCCTTAAGTCCCTCCCATAGAATCTCACTCTCACTCTCTCGCCCAAGGAAGCTTATATAGTCAGCCTCTTTTGTTTCATTTTTCGCAGCTGGCACACTTCGAGCCAAGCTCTCCTCGGATTTTCTCAGACGCGGACGTTCCTCCCATTGTTCATATCCTTTGCGAAATGGTACACACACGAAAGCTTCGATCGGAGAATTTCACGGTCAAAGCCGAGAGCATTAAGGGCAAATACGCGGTGTAGCTCCAAAAAAAGAAAAAAAAAGCGCGATCGCGCGCGGGGATGCATTAAAGAGCGACGTGAAAGTGCGCGCCGATTTATCATGCGCTCCGCTAGGATTTATGTAATGAGCAGCCGAGACGATCCCGGCCGATTCGAGCCGTTAAAAATTGTTTATTAATTGCGATTAATAATGAGAGAGCTCTCCGCTCCTCTCTCTTTTCTCTTTCTCAGTCGCGGGCAGACGAAAGGCCGCTTACACCGCGAGAGTGTCTGCTTTAAATTAGCCGGGGTGTTATTTTTAGTACTGACTTCAGTGGCCCGCCTGAAGAAAACGCATAGCTTTTCGGTTATTTTTATCTCTTTTTTTCTTTCTCTCTTGCTCTTTCTTGTGCCCGAGAGCTTTTTGGCAAGTCGAGAGAGGCTCATTGAGCCCCTGCGAATTTTCGGGTGTATTTATTGGTTTTCAATTGCCAACGATTCTCGTTTGGTGGTTTGTTATTTTTTGCCTTTTGATGCTGGACCTGTGTCTTTTGACGTTTTTGAAGTATATTGACTGCGAACGATATGGTAATAGCTGTAGCTATAATTTTTCTCTCTCTCTCCGCCGGGGCTTTTGTATAATTTATGAACGTTTGACGGATAACGTACACGTATAGAAATGTATAAAGAAAAATTACTATACTGTATAGTTCGCGCGGTATATACTCCATGTATAGGGAAATTTTACTACATGTATAATA
>JAPYYQ010003378.1:0-22153 GCA_030522585.1 Anagyrus pseudococci | reverse complement strand
TCTACAATTAAATTTCAATTTCCGCCATTTCATAAAAAAAATAGTAAAATTTACTATTTTTTTAGTAAAATTTCCTAGCTAATTTCTTTCAGTGTATACATCTATTTTTTAAGTAAAAAATTTTAACTGAATTTACCAGTGAAGTGCAAGGCACTAAAGTCGGAACGATCTTCACGGAATTGATATTTCAAGTATTATTTCATTATTTAAACCAAAGCAACGTTCATTACTTTAGCCCGCTTTTCATTTTCTCCATCGTCAAAACGGCCGCAAACACTTTTTTTACCTTAATAAAATAACCCAATAAAAAATTAATTCAATTCAAAGAGCCCGTGCATAATAGATGCGCAGGTCTTATCCCGAACAAAAAAAAAAGCTAAATAAAATAAAAGTCAGATCAAGTTTCAGTGGCCGTAAAAAAAAAAGAAGAAGCCGCGAAGGGAAAAAGCCTCTTTTCCGTTCGCCTGAAACGTCATTGCATAGATTGAGCTCGGGGCATTAAAAAGCGATTTTGGCGTTGAGTTTTTGCGTGCGCGACCTCGTAAAAAAGGAGGGGAGGGGGGGGGGGAAGCGTAATGTCCTCGTAAAAGGAGAACCAGCCCTGAAATTGGAATAATTTCTTCCCCCCCCCCTTTCCCGCCCAATGGCGGCTTATTGAAACACGCGCGAATCGATTGCTTTGCGATCCGTTATTGCACACAAAAGAAATCTAATTCGCTCGACAATACGACGAGCATCGATCACGGTTGGCCTGTGGTCTCTCTAAAAAAAAAAAAAATTGAAAAAAACAATGCAACAAAGTCGACTCGTTGACGATTGCAGATAAAAGTCATCGGCGTTACTCGCTTGGTGATAGACGAGAGCTGTCGTCGAGGGATTTGGGGATCGGTTCTCTATTTAGCTCTGCTTACATATATATATTTTTACTTTTAGTATGAGCAAACACGATTTGTCAGGGCGGCTCGTGAGCATTAGCTAATATGAGCCCATTGATCGATACCTGATACGTGCCTATAGACGTGACGAGAGGGAGAGTCCGAGGAAGTGGGGGTGGGGGGGGAGATGGTCAGGAGTGAACCCCACAGCTATTATAGATCGTCCCTCGGGTCAGCGGTGTAGGTATATATACCGGCCAAGCGGGCTAATTAAGCGAGCAGTGACTCGCACGCCGCTCATTCTCTCTCTCTCTCTCTCTCTCTCTCTCTTCTGACTTTTTCATTTATTGGAAAAGCCTACGGGGATCTCCGCTTTCACTCTCCCGTACGTTTACTCGTACAAAGTTAATTCTCCGAGCGCCACTTGCGACTGCGTTTCTTCGACGAGGCTTCGTTTAATATTTTAACCGGACGAGGGTGGTGGGGGGTGGGGGAGGGGGCAAAGTGGATAAAGGCCATCGATATAGGGTATACAACTGCACTATTACCAGATTAAACAGGAGAAACAATTCCTCGGGAATTAATGTAATTATCGCGTGTGACTCTGGCTCGTCAGCCTGACGAATCGTTCTATATTTGTACAACGATGTAAAAGCGTTTATATATATAAAAAAAACGAACAAACAAACAAATTTCTAAACAGCCCGTTTGAGCTTCAAAATTTTATTTCTATCCCATTAACTTTTTTTCTTCCTCTCCTTTCTTCTTCTATTTTTCACGTACTTTGCGCGCGAGAGAGAGAGAGAGAGCTCTGTTTGAACAAAGGAGCAGAGGGTAATTTAAGGAGAAAAGAGAAAATTTGCCAGGTAATACGAGAAATTGCATTGCCAAGCAACACGGCAATTACACTTAAGCAAGAAATAAAGCAAAACAAATTCGCTTCCGCTTCCGTGTGCAACAGAGAGAGAAAGAGTCCTACGTGAGATTCCATACAGCTTTGCAAAAAGCACCCAGATACGGCTCTGCTCATCGAGCTCTCTCTCTCTCTCTCTCTCTCTCTCTCTCTCTCTCTCTCTTGCAATGGACCCGCGTAAAACATTGTGTAAGCCTATTGGCAATATTACGAGACCAGCGATCAATCCCTCTCTCGAGGCTATAGCGCACAAAACCTGGCGGCCGCTCGCTCGATTTTTACGACCCTAGCCAGACATCGGGCGAGCGGTAAAATCGTAAAAGCAGCCCCCGTGAAAACTGTCGCCGGCTCTAGTCAAACAGGAGGGAAAAAGAAATCAGGAGAAGAATAAATTGCCGAAGAGGAACGAGGGGGGGGGGAGGGGGAGGAGTGTCTCTCCTCGATCCCGCGCCGACGGCAAACGTCTATCTATATATATATATATATATAACTCTCTATTATGCACGTGTAGATATATACCACAAGTCGCGGAAGAGATAACGAGGCTGGAAAGAAGCTATGGGAGGGGATCGAGAGATGTCCAACGTGACGTAGAGCGGAAGCCAATTATTGGAACGATTTGCCTGCGCGTCTTGAATATTGCCGTATGCTATATGTATACACATAACGCGCCTATATCGCTCAAGCGTGCAAATATTATACGAGAGATAACGAGCAATTGAAGACGGCAAAATAAGAGATAAAAATTAATTTTCCCCAAAGCTCGGCCCCGTCTAACGCGATAAAACGTTAACGTCCTCGCCATTGCCACGGGGGAAATAAAATTTTCGAAATATATATTCGAGAGAGAGAGAGAGAGAGAGAGAGAGAGAGAGAGAGAGAGCAGCTCTAAGCTCCTCGCGCTTTCGTCCGATTAAAACGCGCGGAAGGGGGCTGGGGAGGAGGACGTTAACTATCGACTAATCGAATTCGCGGCAGTCATCTGCATTCTTACTCCTGCCTATAACCACCGAATATAACGACTCTCGGCGAGCGAGTGCAAAATAATAGGCGCTTCCGCTCCGCTAAAAGCCCTCGCTGTATATATATATACATGTATACAGCGCGAAGTCGCAGGCGTCCCAGCGACTCGCGATAAAAGTCGCCGAGGCTCTCCCACCTCTCCCCTCCCCTTCGTTCCTGAATCGAATAAACATTCATCAAAACTTTGTTTTCGCCCCTCACTCTGCCCCCCCTGACCCCCTTCTCCCGCGCGCCCCCCCCCCCTCAACCCCGCCTTTACCGCTGGCCTCGCTGTTAGCGGCGCGTAACGAGGGAATCGCTCGATTTAGCATTTCAGCCGGGACCGCGGGTCCTCTCGTTGCTGTCCCCGCTGCTGCTGTTGCTGCTGCCAATCCCGCGGGAGTCTCCGCGTAGTAGCTTTCGTTGCTGCTTGCTTCTCTCCCCTCCTCCCCTCGCTCTCGCTCTCTCACTGCTTTTGATGGAATTAAGAGAGGGAGAGAGAGAGCAGGAGAAAGCCTTCCGGCTGCCCGGGGACTGGGCGCTTTTCGCTCGGGGGGGCTAGCCAGCCCCGGCGAGGCCATCGGCCTCGTTACCAACTTCCCTCCCAAGTTCGTGCGTCGCCTTTTGTAATAGTTGCACACGAGAGAAGAGAGAGAGAGAGAGAGCAAGAGAGTAGATAAGAGGGTCCGAGAGGAAAAAATAATAAGCGCGTTATAGAACATCCTCCTAGCCCCCGCCCCTTCTCATCTCCTCTTCCTCGCCCTTCTACTGCTCGCAGCCAAGGGAATTAGCAGAGTAATTGATTTTCATTTTTGCCCAGGGCTCTCCCCCTCCCCCCGGGCTTTGAGGCGTTTGCTTTTCCCTCCGTACCCTTTTCATCCTTGGCACGAAGTAGACGCGTGACCACGCGAGAGCGAGAGAGAGAGAGAGATTCGTGACATCATTTGCTGCTGTGTTTATTACGGCATTACTTGTTTCCATTATGGCTCGAGCCATTTATTACGCCCCCGCGTTAAATCGAGGTAATTTTTAGTGTTGCCCCATAAGCAGCTCGGAACCTGTTGATGTATCAACGGCTCAGCGTATATACCCACATGGTTTTACACTGTAATTTGTAAAAATAAAAAGAGCGCACGCACACACGGCCTCGCAATTTTGCTTTTATAAAACTTGGCAATTCTCTAATGCAAATCCTGGAGAATAAGGAAAATTAAATTAACATTCGCGAATAAACATGCAAATAAGATTTTAGGACGGAAATATGTCAAAATTTAAATAATCCTTATTAAATATCAACGTGTGTACGTTCGGATATACATACGCGTATATAGTTTGAGCTCTGGTATATAGCAGAAATGTCGACATGCGAAAATTAAAAAATATCTATTATTTTTCGCGAGCAAATTTAAAGGGCTCCTCTAATTTTACATTGTATACGCGTATGTGCGACGGTAAGCGTGCTTCGAGCAAATTTGATACAGCACAATATTTTTGAAATAAAATTTATTTTACCATCCGCATTGCCAGATTACGTTACATCGTTCTACAAAGATATTCCCAGAACTGTATTTCATTACTGTACACGTACAACGCGAAATTTTCTTTTAATACAAGCACGCGTCAAGAATGAAATAATTGAACTTTAATTCCCGAAAAATCGTGTAGCTCGCAAGTGTATCCACTACCCTACTTACAGGGTTTAAACTTCTTTGCGGTCGGTGAGCGTCCAACCAATTCGCTCGGTCTCGCTTTATAAATAATTAGTACCTTCTTGGAGTCGTACAAACGCGCACGCACATACACACACACACACACACACACACCGATCCCAAGTTGTTAACTTTTAGCTTTTGAATTTGCTGATTAATAACTGCCATGATTGACAGAGTAAGCTCGGCCATTTCGTGCGGTCTTTGAAACTTAAATTCAATCAACGTGAAAAAAAAAATAAGGGCATTCGAAACGCGCGAGCTGATAAAGCCTTTTTACAACAGATAAAATTTAAAGCGCTTAATTAAACCTTTCATTCAAATCAAAGCGAATGTAACGTCGCAGTTTTAATACGCGCATAAGAGATTTAATACACGAACACACACATGCTTGTGGGAGCATACTAATTCCCCGAATTTATTAAACGATCTTATTACAACCAATTCGGTCCTTACAAGCAGTTAATAACCCAAAACTCTGAATTACTCAAGGACCTACTTATGACATCAGCTTCCTAGAAATGCGCTATGTCAAGCCTATCTTTGACGGAGTATACCACGAGCTTGATAATCGCGCAGCAGCAAAAAGAAAAAAGGATAGAATCGCAGAAGAGCAATCGGGACTCGCGGTATTTGCGTATAGACACAGCGGGACGTAGCTTGGAGCGAGGCAGCGGCATACTCAGATGCAACGGGCGACGTAATGAAGCTTTTAGACGAAGCCTCCTCTCGCTATACCAGCTGCTCCTGCGCTTCTCAGACGCACGAGCCCTAACGAGCCTGCCTGGTTTATCGATCGTGTTTATTCGCGACAAACGTTTGCTGAAACGCCCTGCTAAGGAAAATCGTTTTTCTCTTTTTTTTTTTGTTTTCATCGCGACAAGCCCACTTGTATTACAGCTTTCAGTGCCCGCGGAATGGATGGATTTCATAACGAAGCTTAATTGCACCGCCTCGCCTTTTACGAGGGCTATACTAATGCGTCCTATCGATTTTCGGCTTATAGTCCATTAGCGCTCTTGCCCCCTCCCATCCCCGACTCCTCACTCCTTCTCCCTGACACGGTTTTGTAAGATTTCCAAGGCAGCTGTAGAGGCGAGAGAGAAAGAGCAGGAAGGCAAACGGTATAGAGCATAATTTTTGGGATGATTAAACAGTTTAGCGGATACGCCGCGTGTTGTGTTATAGTGGCGCTTACAACTGAACGAGGTAAAGGGAAATGGGAGGCATTAGACGGATAAGAGATAGAGAAGATGAATGTATGGGGTTAATTTTACGGGTACCATGACCCACATGGTGATATTTTAAAAAATGCGACGAATTATAATAGACATCGAAAGATAGGTAGTAATATGCTGGATAATGAGCATCCAGAAGATATTTGGATTTAGTCTTCGGTTCACTTTTTTCCAACTGTCCTCTATTCCCCCTTTTTTTTTTTGCTTGTCGTCTGCCTCGAAAGCTTCATTCTCCTATGTGCTCAGCGATGCCCGTGCGATTTTTCTCTCGGTCAAACCGACTAAATGGACGCCGGCCATATGAAAAGGGAGAAAAGATTCACGGTGAAGCGATTACATTATCACGTTCGTAATTATATTTCGCTGCCGGCAGGAATATCGTCGAAAGAAAAATTCACTATTTACCCCCGTCGCTTTATCTCGTTTGTCATTGTTACTGCACAATAACATTTGCAAAGCATTTTTTTTTTCTACCATGGTCCCCAGTGGGTTTAGCGATTTGCTTACAAACATGAAAAAAATTTGTATAATGGAAAATGATGTTGTAAAAAAAAATTGTATTCAGAGTCATAGCGAATATTTCGCAATTTTTCATTCAAAAGCCCTGAAATTGTTTAAAATAACAAAATCTGGGTTATTCAGAATTTGCGTATGTATTTTGAGACGAGACAAAGTATTCAAGTGGAGTCGATTCTAATAAACTCCGTTAAATATTTGCTGGTATAATACGTTTCTCTGCAAAAACGGAAAATTGTCTCGAATCTGTTATATACGTGAAGTGACAGTGTGAATTATGTTTATTAATAAAAAGCTATAATGAAACGAAGAATAAAAAGTAATCATGACGGTCAAATAACAGAACAATGTCGCTTACAATTGTTTTGTATATATCAGTTGTAATTATGTTGGTATTCAACGATGTAAATTCTTTCTATTGTAAATGGTCAATTTTTAACCAGAATTTCTTCGATTGAGATTCTATTGAAATAATATTAATTCACTTTTCACGATATTTCTTTTACAAATATTGAACGGTATAAAATTCTTGATTAAATACATTATTTTTACACCCATCTGAAAAACATATTTCGTTTTGACTTGAGTTTATTTTCGTGGATTTTCCATTTTAAAAATTCTCTTTGCCAATAATTTTTGATTGAACGATATGTAATTAAAATTTAAAATATTTTAAGTTTTGAAGAATAAAGGCAAACATTTTTCACTTTTTCCAATGTAATTTTACGAAAGTCAAAACACAGTATCAAGTGAAAATATTGAAAATTTCCGTTTTACTTAATATTATACAGTTGCAAAAAAAAAACGCCTATAAACGGTTTCATCCTCTACTACACAATTGTCATAGAACACATATAAAAATATAGCAGTGTATTAAAATAACATAAGCCTCCTCTACATCTTTATTTGTAAAAAAAATGGTACGTTCTACGAAACATCGACTATATGGAATAAAAACAAACATTTGTGTATTTAAAAAAAAAAAAAATAATTAACGTATGTGACTTTTTTTGTCGATAAAACTCCATGTAAATACTTCTTTCACCTCGTCTCTATGTTTTCTAAAAAGAAATTGTTTTTGTACCGTTTACCCGTAACGTTTACGTCTATATATTCAATTATATTCACCCAATCATAAAAATAAAAATAAAGATCATTGGAACGGCTACATTCACTAACATTCATAATCTTACAAAGTACAAATGCGCGCAACTCCCCCTAAATTCCCGTTGTTTATCCAAACAGAGCGAGCACAGCAAGGAAGGAGATCGCAAGAAAGGCGTAATCAGTCGTCGCGCGGAGAGATCTTTTTCCGAGTCCAAGAGAGCCATCCCAGCTGGAAAATCAGAAGCCCCAGCCGGCAGTTGCTCCGAGCAAGAAGCGTGTACCATAGAGAGCGAGAGAGGGCGATCCAATTACAGGCAGCTCAGCCGAATTTATTCGGGAGGGGGAGTAGAGCGCTGCTGTTTGCGGCTGGGCCCGCGCATTAGCGCCGCGAGGACGCATCCGCGTGGAGCCGATGATTAAATCCGGAGAAAGCTAACCCCTCCCCTGCCCCCCTTTCAGCGTAGTAGTCGTCTGTGAAGCGCTATCTGCTGGCCGGAGTTGCGAGCGCTGAGCTGCTCTACCTTCCTGGCGAATCTAATCCCAGAGAGAAGTCGAGAGGCACGAGGGGGGGGGGGCAGGGCAGCCGGACGAGTTAACGAGCCATAGAGCGCGAGCGCCGCGTCCGATACCCTTGCCCCCCCCCCGTCTGCCCGAATCCGGCCTTTTACTACTGCCACTGCGCTGCTGTACTGTTGCTTCGGCTGTTTCTGCCTTGCCCCCTTCTTCTTTCTCTCACTCGCTTGTCTCCACTGTATACGCTTTCAAGATCTCGATTCGCTTCGACGATGGCTTTCGAAGAGAGTTTTCGCCTCTCTGACTTGGGATTGATCGCCTCTAAACCCGGATATACGCCGCTGCTCGTTTTATTTTCGATTGATCCGAAACGACATTCCCCGTCTACCTGTTAGGCGTCATTATTTGGCGAATTAAACGAGGCTAGTTTATCTTTTCCGCACGCTTTAACAGCTCATAACGAGAAGCGAAATTCATACGAAAATATTTTACCGTGTATACTACACGTGAAATCGCTAGTTAAAAGAGAGCCGCCTAGCAGTAACGTTTTCGTTCTGCTCCACTGTCGACGCAGGCACTTTTAAATACTTGGCCAGGTCACGAACGAAGATCCAGGTCAGTTCATATCGCGGCCTACCTGGCTTCACATCGCTAAACTCTAGCGTTGACCCTCAACTCTCGCATAAAGATTCCGCGCAATCGAGCAAAAGCTCGTGCTCGTGCATTCGGCAATTATGAAAAAAAAACCACACAAAACAAAAAGAGAGATCGAGAGACGAACAGACGAAACGAAAAAAAAAAACAAAACAAAAAGCGGATCGACCGAAAAAATAGCACATATCTATAACCTGGTGACCAGGGTGGCGGAGAACGGGACTGCTGTGTTCCTTCAAATACCCCGTAAAATCGTTTGGCCATGCACGACAAAAAAAAAAGAGGAAGAAGAAAAAGCGGATGAAGCCTGTGCTACCGGCGAGCGCGCGCTATACATTTTATTACCGTCATCATGCGACACGGCAAGAGTATAGAGCGGCTGGAGGTAGAAAAACGGGGGGGGGGCAAAAACCAAGCCGTAATACAGTGCATCGATGCGCTCGCGATCCACGAGCTTTCGATCCATTCCCCCCCTATCCGTATATAGCCCCGTTCTCTCTCTCCGTCGCTCTTTTTGCGCGCCGGGGCTCGACAGTGAGAGCGGCAATTTTCCAGCGATATCCACGCTATCCCCCCGGCTCGCGACTAATGCCCGGGATTTCGGCCGGCTGATTTTTACAGAACGCAAATCCGCGAGCGCGCTCGCGTTTATCGCGCACGGCCCTCTCTCTCCCTCTCTCTCTCTCCCCCTTTCTCCGCCAGCGCGCAGCTTTCGCCCGGAAATCCATCCGCGGTATAGCTGGATAGGGTTGAGCCAGGAGAGAGGGGGTGGGGGCAAGAGGTGAAAGAGCGCGGGCTTTGCCGGGGAAAATAGAATTCCCCGTTGCTGAGAAGGAGACGAAAGCCCTCGCCTATAGGCTATGAGAGAGAGAGAGAGAGAAAGAGTAGGAGGAAGACTGGAACGAAATCGCTCGTGCATTTGAAAGTTAAATGGGCCATGGATAAAATAAACACGGGGGGACGGGATGAAGGTGCTAGCTTGGCTGGGGAGGGGGTACCGCGGGAAAGAGTGCGCCGAGGCTTTTTACCGGGCGTCGAAGCGCAGTCGCGCGGAACGGGGAATCCTGGAGCCGAGGGCTATATAGTTCCGCTTCCAGGAGGACTCCTTCGCCCCCCTCCACCACCTTATCTGCACGTCCCCGCGCGTCCCCGTATTATTCGCGCGCCCGACCTCTTCGACAATTAGACCGTGGGTATGGTGGAATAGCCGTAAGAGTAGTTGGAATGGAAAATAGGATAATAGATCGTGAAGGACCGAGAGCGAGAACTGTAGGCGTCCGAGAGTTATGGCGCGCTAATGAGTTGGCTGTCTCTACGATCCTACTACTTCATCCTCCCCCCCCCCCTATGCGCCTTAGCGCCAACGGGTGGACTTCATCATTTTTGCCCTAGCTCATTGGTTCATTATTTTTGCGAATCCAGTCGATAAATTTTGGGCGGCTCGCGACTCGGTCCGTTTTTTTTTATATCGTTCGAGAAAGAGAGCATTGCCTTTATCGCTAAGGGGGAAAGAGAGAGAGAGAGAGAGTGTGCGAATTCGTAAGAGCCGATAAATTGTATTGACCGAGATCAGCTCGGCGGTTTATCAACTTTCAAGGTACATTTAAGAAACTTTCCTCCGCCAAGTGTAGATGTAGACAGGACGAGGGGGTGGAGTGGGGGGAGGCTTTAAAGTGGGTCGTAAAAGATGTCTGCCGACTTACTTTGAAAATTTTAAGATACGCACGGAAGGAAGGCCAGGGGGGAGCGGAGAGGGATGGATGTAGGGGGGGGGGGGTGAGAGCTGAAGCGGCTTATTTGAGAGAAATTCGCTAGCTCACGCTTACATTTTTTGTCAAATTTTTTCATTTATATTCATGCGAGTACAGCGTCGCGCATGCATTTAAAACGAGCTCAAGACATTTGAGCTTAATAATAGCCTCGCCGTTATGTGCACCCCTCCCCCTTCCTTTCGCTCTTCACCCTTGCCCCGCTGTGCCGAAACGCGAAAAATTTGTCTGCCATAACCCCTTTTTCCCCACCAAAAACAAAAATTCAAAAAAAAGCAAAAAACCAAAAAAAAAAAAAAAAAAAAAAAAAAAAAAAAAAAAAAAAAAAAAAAGAAATTTGAGTTGGCCCGCTTTAAAAGGCAACGAGAATGAAAAAGCGGAGATAGAGCGTAGATAAATCTCCCGGTCCGCCTGAATAATGAAGAGAACTATACGCATGACTAAGAAATCAAATGACCTAATGGGAGGGAGGGATAGATGCGAGAGGAGGATGAGGAGGGGTAGGGGGATGAGAAAAAAAAACAGCTTCAATAAGGTATCAGGGCACTTACCGGGGGGGCACAGCGGTATTCAGGCCGTAGGCGCGCGCACGGAGGAGCGGGCTCGAATAATTTAACGAATAAAAGGCAAAGTGCGGGGCATTAGAGGGTCTACGTCGCCGCACACCCAGCAGAGCGGTCTCACATATTTATTCCGCGGCTCCGTGAAAAAAAGCAGCCCCAAGGAAGAAGAAGAAGTAAAGCGGAAGTAGAAGGCGAAGGAGGCGTACGGAGACTCTTGCGCAAAGTTAAGATTAGCCCCCCACCCTCTACGGTTGCGCTCGCGACGGATCTTTTTTTAACGAGGTACTTTAGCGGTAGAACGCGCGCGCTGCACACACGTGCGCGTATCTGTGTTCGATGGTGGCAATTTCCAAATCGGATCACGTCAGCGCTGTCCCCCCACCCCTTCCCCAGTGAAACACGTCCCTCTGCCCCTCCAGGCGAGTAAAAAAAGGCTCGCACACGCATTAGCCCAATTACGCCGGGCGCGCCGACGGCTCTTCGAACGGCGCGCGGCTGCTCGAAAATTTTTAATTCGTCCCGCGCGAATATGTCGTTGGTCGCGCTCTCCTCGGCCCACCGCCGACTAACTTGCTATTCTTTTGACTCCTCCCACGCGGGCCCTTAGTACGGCTTCGCTATATAGCTTTGTCCTTTTTTTTCGCTTTATTTTCATTCTCTGTCTTTCTCTCTCTCTCTCTCTCTTGGCGCTACACAAAGCCGCGGCTCCGCGGCGAATTCTTATTTACACGGGACCTTTTGTGCATGGCCGATGAAGCCGGTTATTCATCGATGCTCGACCCCTCCCACCCCCTCCCCATCTACCTACAGCCAACTCTCGTTCTCGAATCTCTTTGCGATCCATTTTTTTTTTTTTAAACAACCAGACTGTCTCTCTTATTCCCTCTCTCTCTCTTTCGTTTTACCTTTCTCGCTGCTCACCTACTATAGGTCTCTCATCGGCTGAATTTTACTCTTTCATTCGTCGCAACTCGATATCCTCGCAATCGAAAGATACAGATGGGGTATAAAAAAAAATTGTTGCAGCTGGTAAATCGTGAAAAGAACGATAAAAAAAAATAGAAAAAAAAACGAAACATAATTCTCGCCAGCTACCGAACGTGTAACATATTCCGAATTTTTCCGAAAGAAAGGATCTTTTTCCATAAAATACATAGTAAACCTTTATGCAGATTAAGCTGGATGGGCCAAGGCTGGAAAGGAAGCCCCGAGGGCAGCTCTCTCTCGCGCACGGGTGCGCTCTAAGAATCACTTTTCGACGTCAAAGACTCGAGCGAGAGAGAAAGCTACGTCTGGCAGTTTCATTAGCGCGCGACCGTGAGGAAATGAATTTCGCGCTATTAAAATTCAAATTATCCCCGAGGCCACGAGCGCGCAAATAAAATTGTTAAACAAGCGAGAAAAGAATCGTCGAAACTAAACGAAAAATCTCGCGCCTGCTGACCAATCTCGGTAGCTGCTACTATACTTACGCGATCGCATTAAGCGAGACATGCTGCCGGAGGAAAGAGAGAAAAAAAATCATTATCGCAGCTCTCTATTCCAGCGGCACTGCCCCCCCCTCCCCCCGCGTGATCATGTAAATTTCGAACATCGAATTCCCCCGAGAGCGGAATTAAAATGACACTTTGCGGGTGTAAGCCGAGCGCGCGGCAAAGGGGAAGGGGGCTCGATCGTGTTTACCTGTGTCACGTCGTAGCCATTCCGTTAAAAACTTTCGTTATCTCGTTAGCCGGGAGGGAGAGAGAGAGAGAGAGAGAGAGTCACCCGTAAACGGGGTATGGCGAGGGATGTAAACGTGCGAGATGACCGCGATAAAAGTATCGTTACGGGGGAGGGGGGGCATGGAGTGCGAAGCTCTCTCTCTCTCTCGTCTGCGTCCCGCCAGATAAAAAGTCAAAAGTAGTTTTTCGATTAACCTGCCCGCTAGTCAGTCGAGGCCCCCCTTACTTGGCTATTATGCTTTCGGCGAAGGAATTTTAATAAATCCCCGAGCGCTAACGAGGAACCGCTCGAGACTCTGAAGACAATTGGATGGGCTCGATAAATTGGCTATTCGGCTCTTTGACGGAAGACCGCTGAGAGACGCGCCGAGGGTATCGGACGACGGTAAGGGGCAGATGAAGCGCCGAGGGCTTATATAGGCAGTTAGGAATCGCGGACTGCCCCGCTGATGGACGTGCAGTGACATCTGACGAGGGAAAATGCTGAGTAGAATATCGGGCGTGTACCAGTCGAAGGTTCAACGTCGACTGGCCAGCGAGGAAGTAAAAGAAATTGGTAAGGTAGCGTTTCGTTAGAGGAATATGGTGAACGAATGATGAACGCAATGATTATAGAAGTGGAGGCGAAAAGAAGATGAAAAATATCAAGATTGAAAAGATCTAGAATAAGTGGATAAGCAGATACTTTTTTTTTTTTTGGAAAAATTAAAAAAGTTTATTAGTGCTTTTATTAAAAAGGCTGTTCATTGCTGCTTTTCTATGATTGTTCTAGACGCTGGACATGTAAAAAAAATTAGTTTAAGCTACAAGTCGATTAAAATCACAGATACAAGTACACATCAAGAAACATAATATATATATATACGCTTAATAAATATACTTTAGACAGACTTATGCGAAGTATAACATACATGTACGTTTGTGACGGAATCATATATACGGCAACACATCTCGTGTGAGAGAGAGAGAGAGAGACAAAATAAAAACAGTCTAAAATTGCTCTTTGGCATGAGTCACTGGCGTACCGAGTGCTCTTTCCATTACCAGTTTGGCGATGCTGATTTAGCTGTTAATTGACTTGTCGGTGATAGGCCACTAGAACAAATAACACATCTTGGATGAGCCAAAATGCCTTTAGAAAGCATTGACAGGTTTGCTCTACGTACCTCCAGGCGATCAGCGGACCAAGTCTCTCCGTCAATCTCTGATAATTTCTCTCCAATTCGCGTTGGTAATCCCGCTGATCGGGCCCTATGAGATTTTTATTTTTCCGAAGCGCATCGAGGCACTTCTTGGAAAAGTCCTTGAAGCAAAGCCGAAGCTTGTGCTGGAGCTTGGACGGCTGAATGTTCTGCTCTCTCAGGCCGGACAAGAACACGTTGGCCACCTCTGCGGGGCCTTGATTAACGGTCGTCCCGATACAGCCTTGCAGCACCATTTGTAACATTTTCGCGTCGGGAGGCTCTTGCGACGTCGCCGCCGCGAGCTAAGCCAAAACAGAGTCAACGATTTTTATCAATGTCTTCCTGGGAAATCAATGTTAACGACAAGTAGAATTCGACGGTGTAATTACCTCGGCAGTTTTCTTTTGGATATCCTCGATGGCTACCTCGATGGGGCTAAGTACAATTTGCTTTCTCGCCACGACTCGAATCCTTGTCTTTAAGTACGGAAAATGAGTTGCCACCGTTAAAATGGTCTTGCGCTTGCATTGCTCGCGCAACTCGCCATGGGCCTTGCCTCCAGGCGTAAAAGGTGTTGCGTATACGAAACGCCCTGATGAAACATTTCAAGAATATCGATGCTCGATATAAAATACAGTCGGCTTGCTTCATAGCACGACAATGACTTAAGCAGTGATCATGAAGGGACTGAATGTATTTTCGCTTATGAGGATCGAAAAAGAATAAAGTAGTGGTAAGTCAATAAACGCACATTTCTTATGTCGATCTACAAGATATCTTTAAGGATTCAAAAATCTCAAAGAAATCTTATAGATTTGGACATAATATGTGTTTGCTGGGAAGAATAAAAGTACCAAAAACCCTAGGTTAAGCTGGTTCAGGTGGGAGGAGGGGGGTGGAATTCCAGGTCATTACGACGAAGAGGTAAATTAAAAATTTTGTGAAAACTTAATGAGAGGAATTACGTGCTAGGCAGAGTGAAAACTTAAATCGAGTTAATTGATAAACGAATATGGAAATAATTGTTATGTGATAAATTATAAATATGAATATCAAAGTATTAAAATCAAAATGCAATTTACTCACTTATGTTGAAGTTCTTATGAAATACAGTCGGACGATGTCTCAGCTCGTGATGTTCAAAGTACGGCTCGACGTACGTAATTTGAACGTAGGCTTTATCTGATTCTAGTTTACTTGGGTCAACTGGATTCGAGTCTTTGATTATTACTACGTTTTCTGTGCCAAATCTTTCCGCGTAAAAGTTTTCAAGCCTCGAAAATATTTCCGGTAATTTCGTTAAAGTTGGCTCCTTGTAAATAAATTCCTCTCCGTTGAGATCACCAAATCTAGCTCCGTAAAATCCAACTCTAAAGTACGTTCCAAAAACTCTTTTACCAGCAAGTTGCTCGATTCTTGTGTAGGCTTCATGTAATTTACTGTTAAACAAAGATCCATCGATTAAAAAAAATATCATTCTCTTTTCCTGACACTACTGTTGTTAATACGTACCCATGAATATTAGCTAATTTTTTGTAATCGTGCGCAGCCTCTGCAATAGGTAGCAGCACTTTGTATACGTCCGAAATGGCCTCGTACATTCCTGCAGCATGAAATGAACTCGCGGCGTGCTCGAGCAGTCCGGCAAGGCCACTTTCGGAAAAATCCGGCCCAAGACACAAGCCCTCCTCTCGGCGCGCGAGCACGTCGTCACCCACAGCGCTTTCTTCAAGGGCATTCGGTGTCACGGCGCTCAAAGCAACTGCGCCTATGGGTCGACCACCGCCGCCTGGTTCCAACAGATGAAGGTACTCGGCAACCAGCGCGGCACTGTGAACCAGGCACATGGCCGCTTCGGTGTGATTCTTGCGCTCCATGTGCTGCTGAGCCATGTTTGCCAACCAAGTCAATCTTAGATCCGGCGAGCCCTGGTAACCTTTTGCGATTCTACACAAAATAAATTAGATTAATATAGCACTGTTAAAAGATTGCCATCGTGTCTTTGCGATTATCTTACCTGTACATTAAATCGAGCAGCATTTCCGGGTCCTCCTGGAATTCTTTCATTTTCACGGTATCTGAGAGTATCATATGTAGATTGAACAGCAAATCTTTAACTTGCTCTGGAAAACTAGTGTCCGCTAATTCCGTATCTTTTTCGGCGTAAACTAATACAGTCTTTAAGGCTCGGCGAAGTGCACCTTCATTCGGTGCTCTTCCTCTACCAACAAGCGCAGAGAGCGATGTGGTAACTTGCATTTTTACTCTTGCAAAATTCTAAAAAGTAAATTAATATTATAGAAATCTCGTTTGACTTTTTCTAAGTAATAAATTAAAAAAGAATAATACATTGCCAATTTCAAAATTTTGTCGCATCAACAAGTATAAACTAGCTGCAGCATGGCTGCGAATTGCACTTAAAGGCGAGCTACATCTTGTCAAAAGTGTCAAGCATAGATCGCCGCATCTTTCGCTTTCTTCCTCGTCGAAAAGTGAACTGTGATATTTAAAAACTAGCGCTCGTTGAGTATTAAACATATGCTGTAATACTAGTGTACTTTGGTTTCTTGCTAATGCTCGCAATAATACTTTCAAAACTCCTCCGACAACTACAACTGTACAATTATAAATTAAATTAAAGTAAAATGTAACTCGATTTTTAACTAAAAAGTTATAGTTACCTCCTCCTACTTCAGCTTGCACTATGGTTTCTAAAGTATCCAATACGACAAGTGAAGCCTCCGCAGCTAACGCTCCTTCAATATGTGCATCCTGCTCAACTGCTTTACCCTCTGGCTGTTCAGCAACTCTTTTGGGAGAAAATAAATCTCAGATAAAAAATAATCTTCAATACAAATTTTCTAATACGTAGGTCCATTTTCAAGAAACTCTTAAACATACCTATACGACATCTGTTCTTTCCTCCACCTTAATTTATCACCGCTCGCTCTTTCTTTTCTCCTCATCATCATTTCACTTCTAGCACTACCTTGACCTAAAATAACATCTTCTAATCTTGATCTAATGTCACTTGTGGCTGTTGCAGCCGAAGGTAATCTTTTCAGGGCCTTTTTGCCCTTGTACTCAAAGGCAGCGGTACTTATGTTGAGAACTTGTAGAATACTAAGGACTCTTCTAGTGCTTAATTCGGTGATCCACTGGGCAAGCGCCGATTTTTCCAGCGACTTTAAAACCCAGAGTGCGCACATGAGTAAATGCCTGGTAGCCTCTGAGCTCAACGATACCCTGCATTGAGCGCCAGCAGTTTCAACCGAAGCTCCTCCTGCAATAGCCAGGGCAACAGATTGTGTGATCGAACCAGACTCGTCCGTATACACGCTCCTCTCTTTTGAATCCCAATGATAAAGTTGTGGCAGTGCATCCATAAGAATGTTAAGCAAAGGCAGGTACAAAGCTGCGACTCGTGCCTTTGCAGCTGGATCGGCATATCGCGGATCAGCATCGTGGCATGTCATGAGATAACGGATTGTCCCAATCGCCTTGTTCTGCAGCATTGGATTCGGAATTTCCAGTGTGTTGGATAGGTCGAGAAGAACAAGACCAACAAGAAAGTGCTGCTGTCTGAACTCCTGGCTCAGCTCGGAGAACCTGGCTCGCTCGCCTGGCACTAAGGTAGAGATGAGCGAGCCCGAGCTGCCAGTCGAGGGACTAGGTGAAACCGGCGCCGAGCCTGACGTATAGCCCGTTCCGAACGGCAGATTCAGTGCAACGTAATGCTCGTTTGAGCAAACGGTTCGCACGAGATCTAGCTTTTGAGCAAATAACGCTGCAGAATCAGGCACCTACAATAGTAAAAAATTGTTCATCAAAAGTTATAATTAAAGCAAACGATATTCCGTCCTAAATTTAAGCTTATAACATACCTGCATTGAAGCATCAGCCAGGGAACAGCAGGTGACTCTCAGCAATGATAGAACAAAGCCACGATCCATTATAGAAAGAAGATCAGAGAAGAAATTGCCGAGACTTGAAGTGAGATTCGAGGCGACTGGCTTGTCTTTGCCGCAACGATTGATTATTTCTGTAGTGAGGGCTGCTACAAGAGACGACAAGTCATCGCAAAATTGTGGAGAAAAGCGTGTTTTACGCGGCGAGTCCAGTAAATTGAATTCGGCTAAGGTGCTGACCATTGAGCGCACGATTAATTCGAGGAAAAACCATGAATGTGTGATAGCGAGTTCCCGTGCTTGTCCGGTCGAAACCACCCAATGGAGTACTAGTTCTTCGTGTAGTAATCTCCGAGTGGAGGGAACACTGAAATATTAACATTAATTTTTAAGACTAAATTCAAACCTTATTATTCTATTAAAACAACTATTCGTATAATTACCATTGATTGTTCAAGTTGGATTCTTGTCTCATAGAGGCTGTTCGGTCCAGTCCTCGAGAATGCATTTCCATCTCTAGATCCTCTATGGGAAGATCAGGATTGCTTTGAGCTCTTATAACACCTGATCCTTGAATCATTTGCGGCAGAGAGCATTGGTAGGCAGTGTAAGTGGTGAGCAGTGGATGCCTGCCATGTGCGTCAACCTGACCATCTTGAAGATTAGTTATGTTGCGCACAAGTAAACCAATCGCCTCGAATACCGTGGCGGCGATATTTAAAGGCTGCGAGGGCAGCGTTGGTGGGCGTACAAGAAGCGATACGAGCTGGTCGAATATTTGCGGCAATGAACGAATCAAGGCAGTCTGTGAGCAACGGGATAACTCGAGCAAGGCAGATTTTAATTCAGACTCCATGCCTGCTTCTCCTATACGCGGTGGTACTTGACCAAGTTCTAAAGCACCGCATAAGGACAAAAATCTGAAACAGAGATGAGTACGTTACTTCAACGAGATTTTTAACTTATTTTAAATTGGAAAACGTTAAAAAAATTATAACCTGTCTATGTATTTGTCTTGAGGATGTACGCTAGAAATAGGCTCAAGAATCAATGTAAAAACTCCTCTGTGTGCATCAACCCATCGAGTCCCTGGCAAAAGTACATCTGGTGCTATATAAGAATAATTTGCTGGAGGAGGATCCAACATTGCTGGCAAACTAAATTCTCCAGATTGAAGATGTCCATCTCTTAATAACGGTAGCCACTAAAAACATATTATTTTTAATACTTTTAATTTGTAAAAAATATTCAACACGATGAATTTAAACTTACAGTATAAGCTACAGGAGTTTCCACATTTGGTTGTTCAGCTTTTTTTTGACAACTTATGTGGTAAAACGTAAATAAAAGGTGATGTCTTGCACTTAGATCAGCAGGTAATCTAATTTTTATTTCATCGTAAAAATTAGGATTTTTATTGTGGTATAAGACGGTTGTAAAATATTCATGCGTCATTTCGGGGCATGAAGATCGTCCAAAAATAGCAGTTAAGGCTTCGTCTTCTTTTTCTCCCCCCATCAATTGAATTCGTACTGCAATGTTGCGAGCTGAACCAGTCCTTGAGCTGAAATTGACTTCCTGAAAGTTTAACAGTAGTTGAGTAAAAGAATGAAGAGACTTAATATTTTTCAGAGATGACAAACAAATCTTTTATCTACCTTTGGATAAACATATAGTAAATTGCGGTATGTTAAATCGGGAGATACAATTTCACTTGGAAATTCCAAAGTTTCTTTAATAGGACGACTATTTTCATCTGGATAAGGTGTTAACCTTCGTAAATCTGGATCCAAACATCGAGGTAATTCTTCAGGGCGCGGACTTAAATCTAATTTCAATATACCAGGCAAACATTTGAGCTTCTTCAAATTCGAGCCCGGTCTTCTTAATTCTATTAAAAGCTTGTAAAGATCTTCATCGCGTAGTCTTTCGCTTTCTTGTTTAAAAAAACTGGATACTGTTAATGTTATTGGTCTAAAATGATGGCATAAGAAATTAATTTTTTGGTGTACATAAACATTTAATGAAGTACAATTATGTACTTACCTAAAACTATCCAAACAATTAGCAAAGTCATCAGGAGACCAGCTTCGTCTTTTATCTGAACTCCGACGTTCAAGTGATCCCCTTCTTGTTGGTGGCTCCACTTTCCGTCGCAATTGCTCTAAACCTCCAGATTTTCTATCTAAAGAGCCAGCACTTCCAGTGCTATCTGCATCTCCGCCTCCTCCAATAACTCCAGATAGATGAATGGCCGTCCATGCAAGAGGCATTCGGTAACGACCTAATCGCTCGCAAGCTGCAGCTGCTGCAGCCCTGACCTACATTTAGCGAAAAGTATTTTAGTATTGTAAAAAATTCGAACATTTCATCTTTGTTACAATGTATTTACCTTATCTTTATTCTTATCTTCTCTTAAATAGGGCTCAGCACATTCAGAAATATCTCCTTGCAATACTTTTTCCAAACGTACTACAAGAAACAAATCAGGACTAGGTTTGCTTATGTTTATTACACAGCTTCTTGCTAAAGTACTTGCATCACTGTATGCAACATGACTTCCAAGCATCCTTTTAAGAGCTTCCGAATTCATATCAACATAAAAATTTTCTGAAACCTATAACATAGAAAATTTTATTAAAAATTACAACTGTCAAATTTGATAATAAGTTTAATTTTAACAGGTTATAATGTACCTTCTTCTTTTCCTTGGCATCATACAAAGCAAGACTTGCAAAAATGGGCTCCACTTCTAATTCTAATTTTAGTTGTAAGCATTTGATTAGAATTTTGTGTGAAAATGGTTCACATGGTTCTGTAGCTAAAGTAATTTCTTGCCACTCATCATCTGAAGGAGCAGGTAAGGCATAAAGTGGAAATAGTGCCTCCTTTTACAGTAAGAACAAAATTTATTAACAATTATTTAATAAGTTATTTTAAATGTGTGTAATTATACTAACTTGTCTATCTTCTAAACGTTTTTGTTCATTCATCTGATCTATAGTTTCAGGGCAAACTCTATCCAACAGACTTGGAAGAAGTGGATCATGTTGAGAATGGCGTAAATCTAAACTTGCCCAAGAACCTCTAGGTGTATCTTGAGATCCGCACTGTGAAAGATCTGACTCTTCTTCATTTGGAGAATTAGAGCCATTTGTTTCTTCTTGATCAACCTTTTTTTATAAAAATAATACCAGTTAAAAAACTTGAATTTAAATATTAATATTATTTAGTAAAGTAGCATAGTTACTTCAAAATCTTGTCTTGGAGTCTCTTGTACCAATCTATCCCTTCCTATGGGTGAAGCTCTCCCTCTAAATTTTCTATGTACATATACCCAATCGGAAGTAAAACTCTCAATGCATCTCTTTACATAAGGTGAAACTGATTCACTGTAATAAGTACAAAAATTTAATACCCATTTTTCTACAGTCTTATAACTAATAAGTAAATAAATCAAAAAATTGAAATAATATATTACATAGGTTCCAATGGCACTACACGTTCTTCAGTTCTAATCTTTCTTTTAATAACTTTAACTTCTAGATCATTAGGAGGAAAATCTAAAATAGCTTTCAAGGGATCCCGATCTATGACATTTTGATGTTGTCCTAGAAATTCTTCATAATCCAGTGGTTCTACTACTTCGCACAAAGACATCTAAAACACAGAAATTCAAGAGGATCATAAAAAAAGATAATTAAAACATTTATTGAAAATTTATAAAAACTTTAAAAATACTAACAGTAGATGAAAATCCAGAGAAATTGCTTCCACTTTTGGATAGTTCTCTAGAGTAAGAGGTCGAGGTGGCTATCTGCCGGCGAACGTCCGCGGCGTGCTGTTTGCTCAACTTGTGAGCAAAAGCTCGCTGCACCGAAGACATTTTCGTTGTTCCGGTGACAACACTCGTAAATTGTTAAACCTACGTCGTGAGAAATTTAAAAGACTTCGCATAAAAAATCAGTTTTTCTTTGCCTAACCTCAATTTTCGCGCGATTATTAAACTAAAATTCCAATATACTGTTCAAATTGAAAAATTAACAACAAAAGAGGTCATTAACTTGTTAATTATAATGCAAACAAAAACCCAATAATTGACCTCAATTCATTATTATCCAATATCATATTTCAAGGGAATTTCCAATACTCACGTTCAATCTCATAATTCTTGTGTCATGCCCATGCCGTAAATGGATCGAGAATATGGATAGCTACTCCTATTTAAGACATATATCGCGCAGAGAAATATATAGGGGGCAAAAGAGGGGTGCAGGGCGTCCGTTTACTTAAACCAAGACGGTAGTTCGAAAAATGTCCGCTAGGTGTTGAACTCGCGCGAACTTTTCTCGCAAGTAAAAAAACGCTTTCTAGGCTTGAAAAGAGCTAAAGTTTTCAGCAACAGCATCGCTTCTCGGCCTCACGGCTAAGATCAAAGTGTAGTATCTGTTCTTATCAGCTTGATATCTGATACGCTC
>JAPYYQ010003377.1:0-11632 GCA_030522585.1 Anagyrus pseudococci | reverse complement strand
CATATTTTGGAGCAGCAACACAGACAGAGCTGATCAATTGCGCTCAAGTCCCTTTTTATGTATAACATTGCAGATTTTTATCAATAGTGTTGTTTTTTTGCTAGAGACTCTACTTTATTGATAATTTTTTTATTTTCCATTTTCTTGAAAATTTTTTTCAAAAATTAACAATATTTTTAATTTGTGATAACACCAGTGAAATGGATCAACAATGTATAGAAGTAGATTTGTTTTTTTGTTTGGTTGTTGGTTAAGTGATAACGTGCAAAAATAATTAATAATAATGAAGGTGTATTGTTATAAGTATGTTCTTTGGACGTTGGTAATAGTATTATAGCCAAGGAAGGAATCTTACAATTGATCCTTGTAATGGCCAATACTGACGACGTGATACAAAAGAAGGTGGCCTGCGAGTGTATCATTTCCGCGGCTTCGAAGAAGAACAAGGCAACCATTACCATAAACCAGGACGTCAACATTTTGAAGAAGTTTTACCAATTCAATCCAATAAAATGTACTTAAAATCCCCCATGAATATTTACATCGCAGTTCAATCATTTAAGATTTATAGTAATTCTGAATTCCCGTTAAGAATAGTAAGCAAAGTTGCCATATCGCTTACTGGCGTTAGTGGTTGATTGAAATAGCTCCATTAAGTGTAAGAGCGAATAAGACGGACGAAAAGGGAACGTACTTGCGCCGCGAGAGACCTCTTTTGATCGCGATGAAGTGGGGTGAGGGGGGGGGAGGTGGTAGAAGTCTCAATGCGGAATCGACGACGACAGTCGTTTAGTCTTTTCTGGGCATTAGCACTGATCGCTACAATGGATCCCGTAGGTGATCGGATAGTTGCGCCTGACGTACAACCTGGCCTTGGCCCTGACGTACAAGCTGCCCCGGACGTACAACCAGGCCTGGACATACAACCTGGCCCGGACATACGACCTGGCCCTGACGTGCAAGCTGCTCTGGACGTGCAAGTTGCCCCGGACGTACAAGCTGCCCCGGACGTACAATTAGGCCTGGACATACAACCTGGCCCGGATATACGACCTGGCCCTGACGTGTAAGCTGCTCCGGACGTGCAAGCTGCCCCGGACGTACAACCTGGCCCGGACGTACAACCTGGCCCCGACGTGCAAGGTGGACTTCCTGCTGCAGAACAACAGCGTGCTGTTGAAGAAGAAGAAGAAGGTGGAGGAGTTCCCCGTCCCGGGCTTCAACGCGTACAACGTATTGAACTTCCTTTACACCTTCGTATTCACGACGATTATGCCTATCAAATTAGCCGCCGGGATTTCGCACGTGAAATTATGTAAGTTAAAAATTCCTTTTTATTTTAATCAGATTAAAAAACCGACCACTTAGAGACATTTATAAGATGTCATTTTGACAAAAGTATTTCTTTAAGAAATTTCTTTTTTTTTATTGGGAACTTCCCCATTAGCAATTTTTGTGGATACTTAGGAGATCGCCTTAATTATTATAAAGTCGCGCTGTTTTTTTATCTCTGCTGTTTCTTTCTCTTGAGCAGCAATTGCGCGACAAACTAGACACCGGTTTTCTCTCTCTTTCTCTCCCTTATTTTTATTCACTTGCATTAATTTTCCGTTTTTTTTTCTTTCTTTTACCTCTGTACTCTTTTCTCTAATTTTCAGTCGATTACAGGATCGCGTTTAGCTCAAAAAGAAAAAAAAAACAGGCTCCAAGTCCAAATAATATAATGTACATCGGCTTGCGTGCATAAATTTTATTTTATTTATTTTTTTTTTTGGAAGAGTGAGGGAGCGAGAGAGGGCGGACAAAAGAATGTCGGCGATTTTAGCTCGTAATATAATGTACATTGAGTTCGTATATGAGGCCTGACGGAGACTTATGTCTGTGTACGCGTGACAAGAAATGCGCACCGATGATGCGACGAGGCTTCTCCGTGAGCTTCTCTACTTCTCTCGTAGCTCTGTTTGCTCCGTAGCGTTTCACTATAGGCCGTTGGCGTTTTTGAACGTTTCGTTCGAATTATAGAAATTTCAACGACCACAAATTCTACATTCGCTCCGGTAATCAGTCGCAGCGCCGATCGCAAAATCTAGTTAAATGCTGCGGCTGCCGCTTTTTTGCTTGATCCTTCTGCCGCTCCGGATTTTCCAACGCGACGCCACGCAAATCTTTGCGGCACATAGATAAGGACTTTCGTTTTTTTTCTCTTAAGCTATAATTGTGCGATAAATTAAACACCGGTTTTCACTCTCTTTCTCTCCCTTATTTTTTTTCACTTGTATCTATTTTCCGGTTTTTTTTTCTTTCTTTTACCTTTGTATTCTTTTCTCTAATTTTCAGTTGATTGCAAGCTCGCGTTTAGCTCAAAAAGAAAAAAGAATAACAACTAAGTTCAAATAATATAATCTAGATCGGCTTGTGTGCACAAATTTTATTTTAATTAATTTATTTATTTTTTTTTTTTGGAGGAGTGAGGGAGCGATAGAGGGCGTACAAAAGAATATCGACGATTTTAGCTCGTAATATAACATTGAGTTCGTATATAAGGCCTAACGGAGACTTATTTGTGTACGCGTGAGAAGAAACAATTCGCACCGACGATGCGAAGGGGTTTCTACGTGAGCTTCTCTACTTCCCTCGCAGCTCTGTTTACTCCGTAGCGTTTCACTATAAACCGTTGGCGTTTTTGAACGTTTCGTTCGAATTATTCAATTTTGACGACCGAAAATTCTACATTCGCTTCGGTAATTAGTCGCAGCGCTGATCGCAAAATCTAGTTAAATGCTGCGGCTGCCGCTTCTTGGCTTACTCCTTCTGCCCCTCCTGATTTCCAACGCAACGCCACGCAAATCTCCGCGGCATATAGATAAGGACTTTCTTTTTTTTTCTCTTCAGCTGCAATTGTTGATGGTGTCGTTGATGGTGTCTACTCCTCTGGGCCGCTGCCATTTTGACTCTCCTTCTTCAGGTTTTGCCCGTGGCACGGGCTCATCATGTTTCGCTCACTGCTGCTACCGATGCCGACGCTGCCGCCGCAGCCGACATTTACACGGGTGAGTGAGCAACTCTCGCGCTGATTAACGCTAACCGCGATCACGATGTTCCAATGTCTACTTCGTGGATCCTATTGTTTTTTTTATTTCATACGTTTTTTCATTAGTGTAAACGAAGTGATAAGCTGTTATAAGTAATTCTTGTTTAAGGTGTTCTTGTTTAAGGTATAAGTAAATTCTTGTTTATTTAAAGTAGTCAAGTATAAAGTAGTCAAGGTATAAATTTCAATATATATCAATCTAAAATAAATTAATTATGTATTATTATATTATAAAATGAATAATTAAATTAAATTTAAGTTGTACAAACATCGATTCCTTCAATTAAAAAAATAGGTTTGTCTGTAAGTTTTTTATAACATATTTTGCATAGATCATTTTTATTTTCTTCTTTTACTCCTATGTCATTATGACAATCGCCAGTTACAGGTTTTCCATTTATGGAATATACTTTCTGTAATTATTTTATAAAAAATTTGCATTAATTATTATATGAAAAGTAATAGAAATTGTTGTAAATATTATATATAATAGCACATAATTTCCATTGAGTATGGGGTTCCGCGAATGAGGGTTTTTGGAATAATTCATGCAATGGGCAGCCCAACTCCAAAAGGAAATATGTTTTTTCATTCTCGCTATGGAGATAATGGCCTCGATAAAGGTTATTATTTCCCTAGTGGTAGTAAATAAATTTACTATCGATATAAGTTTTATCAAATTAATCATTTTTTATACTTACATAATTCTTTTTCACTTCTATAGTAATTAATTTATCCTTATTTTCGATTTCTATAATTTCTTTTATTTGATTTTCCAGATTTGCCATATTCATTAATTCAACTAATTCAGAATAGTGTCAAAATTTAAATAATTTCTAAAAAAAACTGATGCTTATTCAATTTAAAATACATTAATACATTAATAAAAGAAATTACAATTATATTTCATTTGGAAGTGACCAAATTGAACATAGTTGAAAACAATTGATGAAAAAATAATGCGTAATGTGCATAATAAAAAAAAAGAAATTTCAAGACAAATGTCAGATTGTATTGAACTGTGGCATTAATTAAATAGTAGGGTTATTGGTCATAATTTACTATCAGTGAATAATGGATCAAATATCAAGCAGGATGGTCAGGTAATATTTCAGTTTTATAATCATTTCTTATATAATTTTTATTGTACCAAAATAAATTACATTTGTACTCACATATAATACATATTATTTTATTTACTGTTATAGATCCGAGCGCAGATCGAAGTTAATGCAGTACCTGTTAATTTGAAAGTGAATACTGAAAATACTACAAATCTTGATATTATGAAAAGTATTCAAAGTCTTTCAAATGACATACAATTTATGAAGAAAAACTATGAAGGGATTTTAAATAAAATTAATGATAATACTTCTAAAAATGAAGGTAAAAAATTTATAATTAAAAATCGCTAATATTAATTTTAAAATATATTCTCTAGTAATTAAACAATGTATTTTCAGATAATAATCAGGATAATTATCGTAGTCAAAACTACAATTATAGACGAAATGGTTATAGTCATAATAATTACAACCAAAATTTTCGGAATAATCCATACTATAGATAAAGTGATAGTTACAACAAAAAAATAATTACTATAAGAAAAATCTATTCAAATCTGTAACTTACATATTCCATTTTTGAGTTAAGAAGTGAATAAATATTTTATAAATTATGATATTTTCAAAAGTGTTTGTTTTTGATTACAAACATACGTCAGAGAGCGTTATATTCTCTACTACAGTAAAGCTTGCAGTTTATAGAGAGCTTGTTGTCATATAAGCTAAGGTATATCTTTACGTTTTGTACGAAACTTAAAAGTTTTGCTGACATCGAGTCCGCGGGGATAACGAGGCCTGATGGGATAAAACTCGGAAGAAGGAGTTGCGGCAGCCCAGCCATGCGGGCCATTCGGCCGTGCTACCGCTGTTGATGCTTTCTGCTGCTCTGGGCCGTTGCCAGTCTGACTCTTCTTCTTCATCTCTTGCCCGCGGCATGGGCTCATCGTATTACACCTTCTGCTTCTACCGCTTCCGACTCGGCCGCCGCAGCCAGTTATTTTAAAAGCTTCCTGTGTTCGAATGAAGATCCTGAAATAAGAGCTGAAATGGTTAAAGAGAATATATCTACTCGCATTGTCATTGAAATCGGCGCGGGACTGCATCATATGCATCAGCATCAATTTGCTCATATAGACTTGTCAGCAAGGAATGTCTAGTTGCTTCTGACTTATCCATCAAGCTCGGTGATTACGAGACTAGCGTTGAAAAGTATCTAGAAGGTTACTACGTTTTAGTTATCCTAGAATTTTTTATAATTTATCAAAATTTTAATTTATTTAGAATATTGTTAACGCATGTTACCTGATCCTAGGCGACAGAGTATTACCCATAAGATGGTCCGTTCAACAAGCCAGTACTTGCTGCCGGAGGTGTCGCACCGTCATTTTGCTGAGCAGCTGACGCGCATGGACGCGGAGGTGTTCAGGAAGCTCGTGGCCCATCAGTGCCTCGGGGCCGTCTGGTTGCGCCTGGGTGAGCGCTCGCGCAATCACGACGCCGCCACGGTCCTCGCTACGGTGAACCAGTTCAACGCTGTTTCGCTGCGGGTGATATCGACGTGCTTGCTGAGCAGCGCCGGCCCGGCGGAGGAGGCCCGGCCCCAGGAGCGTGCCCGGATCATCGAGGCGTGGATCGACATAGCCCAAGAGCTGCGCGTCCTCAAGAACTTCAGCAGTCTCAAGGCCATTGTCTCGTGACTCCAGAGCAATCCGGTCTACAGGTTCGAGAAGACCTGGCAGTGCATGCCCAGGGAGAAGCATTAGTTGTTTATGTAGCTCGAGCGAATATTTTCGGAGGAGAACAATGCGTGGACCAAGCACGAGCTACTTATCAAGGAGGGCACCGCCAAGTTCGCCGATATGGCCGGCAGGAGCGACAGGCATCTCTAGAAGATCCTGCAGAAGCAGAACACCAGTGCGTGAGTGAGTTTTATCGCCTGCTCGTTATCATTGCATGTTATCATAGCGAACTAATCACTCGTGCTTTTCCTCCAAACAGAACATCAGCTACGGAACGATACCGTACCTGGGCACTTTCCTCACGTATCTCACGATGATCGACACGGCGATCCCGGACACCATAGCCGAGGGCCTGATAAACTTCGACCAGTGGCGCAATGAGTTCGAGGTGCTCGCGCGCATCTCGCTGCTTCAGGGCGCGGCGAACGCCTACAAATTCACCGTCGACTCGTTCTTCGAGTGCTGGTTCCATTCGATCGAGGTGCTCGACGACCGCGTGGCCTACCGTCGAGCTGCCTGATCGAGCCACCTCCGGTCGGCAGTACGATGAACAACCGGCTGGCCGCGTCGAAGAAGAAGCCCCGGTAGGGCGAACAAACAAATCAAGTCACTGTATACGATCTCATCGGCCAATTGCTGTACATCTTGAAAATGTTCAGTCTAGATCTACACTGAACTCCTAATTTCTGTTCTTCTTTGTGCTTGAGCCTACTAAGAAAGTATCTGGCAATCAAAATATCTTGTTCGCGCCTCCATGCGAACAACCCGAGTACGAAGGCATGATAATCATGCGCCGCTTAGAAAGCGCGAATCAAGATCAGCCTCCACCGCTTTTTTTACCTGCACTGGTAGGTTTGCTCGATTGCGTTGCCACCGTATAAGAAAGAAAGCTCGAGCTTAACGATGAGGCTATGTTTGACAAACTGTAAGCATTAATCTCGTTAGATTATCGCGTGTGTAATTCTTTGCGATTGCTAATGCTAATATTATTTCAGGATTCATATAGCTTCGAATAAGCCAATAATATTAAACCTACTGGGGAACAAACTGTTGAAGCAAGATTTTCCAAGTAACTCGCAACATGCTAAGGATAAAGGCAAACGTATGAAATAATCTTGAAATAAGGTTCTGTACATAGAGAAACTCTGTGTAAAGGCAGACTGCTATGTACATCAGGACAGTTGACGGAGCCCATAGCGTCGTACGTCATTAAACAGCTGATTCATTACACAAATTGTTTTCTTGAGTATTGGCTTTATTTTAAATGGTATTTTAAGTTTATATTTTTTCTTCCCATTATTAAGAACTAAAAAAATAATTTACTTTCAATTTTTTTATAACTTCTAATTTGCACGATCGAAAACTATGTGTTCTTGGTTTATGCACATTGGTAGGAATGGGACTAATAAGACCAGCAACAGTTAATGAATGCGCCAAACAAATCATTTTCTCATTAATTCTTTTATTCTATGGTCTTAAACGAATCTACGATACAGTTATAAATTGTGATTGGAATATTTTTCGTCGATAAATAATGATTAATTTAAAATTAAAAATCTTTGGTTTGTTTTGTTAAATAACGTAAAAAATATTTAAACAAAAATATAATTTATATAAAATTCATATAAAATTAGTGAACACATAAACTATACTTTTTATTAATTTTACGTATTAAATAATTTTTTACATTTGTAAATTTGAAAAAATTAAATATTTCGGTAAGATGTTTTAATTACTTTTTTTTCCTTAAATTATACGTATGTTTTTTACGTATTGAACAAGTAATCTTTTTTTTCTTAATTTTTAAATTTTTATTGAATTTCTTTTCCTTTTCTATGATTTCCTTTGGTCTTATAAAATCATCATAATAAGAAGATGTAATAAAATCTTCATCATAATTTAGATAATCTAAAACAAAATTGATAATAATACAAATAGTTTGTAAAAATAAATATAATTATATTTTTAATAAAAATTACCTTCATACACTTCCATGATCAAAAATTTTTTAAAAATTTTTAAATTCGAGGTTATATGAGAGTCAAATTGAAATGAAGGTTTAGTATTTTAACGTAATTTATAATGATTCATGATTGAGAAAAAAAATGAATTTGAAAATAGTTCTTTTTCGAATTACTGAATATGTATTAAGAAACGAAATTGCGTTTTTCTTTTATTTTATTTCAGTCAACTCAATTAATTGCATAAGCTTTTTCGATACATAAGTTTATATACATTTTTAAAGTAATTTTTTAATAATGGATAACACAAAAAACGAGGTGAAAAATATGTATCTTAAAAAAAATAGTTATTAGTTATGAAATGTAAAATATGGTTATCAAATATATAATTTGTAACCTATAAACTCTAACAAAATATTTTAATACAATATAGAAACATCATTTTAAAATCATAAGTTGAATTAAATACCCATAATTATTTTTAAAATTATTTACAGATGAAGAGAAAACTAGAAAAAGACAAAATAAACAAAATATCTGAATTAACTCCATATTTACCAAAATACGTGAATATTAATTGTTATTTTATTTTTATAAAATATATTCTTAAAATATAAAATAAACCTTTTTTTTTTAGTTGGAAAATAATTACATCAGTGGTATCCAAATCGTTAATCCAAACTTTCAATAATAAGTATGGAAAAATAACAAAAATATTTAAAGCAGTTTTACTTGATGATAGCGGAATGACAAGATGGACGTTTTTTGATCTAAATGTGATAAGTATCATGAAATAATTAAGGTACATCAAATTTTGATTAATAAATTTTTATTGTACAGTTTTAATTTGTTTATATTTTTTATTTAGGTAGGAGAACTGTATTCTTTTGAACAGTGCAATGTGAGAAAGGTTAAATTAGAATTCAATGACTTAAATCATCCATTTGAACTGAATGTTGACGCAAAAACCAAGATAGAACGAATTAATGATTCATCAATTAAAAAACCAAAATTAACATTTGAATTTAAAACACTTCAAGAAGTTTTAACACTAGAAAATAAAACAGTTATAGGTAACTAATAATATTAATTTAGATATATCAACTTATGATAAATTATTTAATAAATTTATTTAATTTCTTATAGATATTATTGTAATTATAAAAAATATTGAACCTATCGAAGAAATTACAAAGCAATCCAATTCTATGATTTACATCAAAAGAAATGTTACTCTAATCGATGATTCAAATAATCAGGTAATTCTTTCAATATTTAATAATTTTACTATTGTATTGATTCAATTGAATATGCAATTTCAATAGATTACTTTAACTTTATGGGGAGAAGACGCAAAACAATTTAAATTGGAAAATGACACTATTATTGCAATAAAAAATGTGCAGACCAAAATTTATGAAGGAATATCGTCATTAACTGCAACTACTTCAACCATATTTGCAAATGATTATGTGGGAAAAGAAAAGAATCGGTAATAATAATCATTTTTATTTTATCGTATTAATTTTATTGTTATTAAAATTATTTATTATTTTCAGGTTACTTAATTTCCAAACTAGCATGAAATAATTAAATCAACATATTATAAAATTATATTTTTTATTTACGGTTGTTTTTATACAGTAAATATTAAATTATTTAGAATCATTTGTTAAATTATTTTAACATTAAAATTGTATATTTGTGATATGACTTATATTATTTAAAAGATCGCAGATATTATTTAAAAGATGATGTGTCGCATAGAGGGATTCGGAACTAGAATTAGATTAGACTAGATTAATTTTTTAACAATTCGGCTGATTGTAATTGTATAATCCACTTGCCTTAAATACAATACGTTCGGCACTCCGCTGAGCCATATAATGGAGGAGGGGGATAGTGCTGGCAATACGGAATCGGCTAATTTGTTAAGGGACGACTCGCGTGATGCGTCGATAGCGTCGAAAGGCGGCAGCAATTCTATCAAGCTCGAGCGAATATTCTCGGAGAACAATGCGTGGACCCAGCGCGAGCTACTTATTAAGGAGGGCACCGCCAAGTTCGCTGATATGGCCGGCAGGAGCGACAGGCATCTCTAGAAGATCCTGTAGAAGCAGAACACCAGTGCGTGAGTGAGTTTTATCGCCTACTCGTTATCATTGCATGTTATCATAACGAACTAATCACTCGTGCTTTTCTTTCAAACAGAACGCTACGGTCAATCAGTTCAACGCTGTCTCGCTGCGGGTGATATCGACGTGCTTGCTGAGCAGCGCCGGCCCGGCGGAGGAGGCTCGGCCCCAGGCGCGCCCGGATCATCGAGGCGTGGATCGACATAGCCCAAGAGCTGCGCGTCCACAAGAACTTTAGCAGCCTCAAGACCATTGTCTCGTGACTCCAGAGCAATCCGGTCTACAGGCTCGAGAAGATCTGGCAGTGCATGCCAGGTCTTATCGAGCATGAGGAGAAGCTTGATTTGTTCATGGAGCTCGAGCGAATATTCTCGGAGGAGAACAATGCATGGACCCAGCGCGAGCTACTTATCAAGGAGGGCACCGCCAAGTTCGCCAATATGGCCGGCAGAAGCGACAGGCATCTCCAGAAGATCCTGCAGAAGTAGAACACCAGTGCGAGAGTGAGTTTTATCGCCTGCTTGTTATCATCGCATGTTATCATAGCGAACTAATCACTCGTGCTTTTCCTCCAAACAGAACATCAGCTACGGAAAGATACCGTACCTGGGCAACTTCGACAAGCGGAGCAATGAGTTCGAGGTGCTAGCGCGCATCCGGGGCTCCAGGGCGCGGCGAACGCCTACAACTTCACCGTCGACTCGTTCTTCGAGTGCTGGTTCCATTCGATCGAGGTGCTCGACGACCGCGAGGCCTACCGTCTGAGCTGCCTAATCGAACTACCCCCGGCCGGCAGTACGATGAACAACCGGCTGACCGCGTCGAAGAAGAAGCCCCGGTAGGGCGAACAAACAAACCAAGTCACTGTATACGATCTCATCGGCCAATTGCTGTACATCTTGAAAATGTTTAGTCTAGATCTACACATAACTCCTAATTTTTGTGCTTCTTAGTGCTTGAGCTTACTAAGAAAGTTTCTGGCAATTAAAATATTTTGTTCGCGCCTCCGTGCGAACAACCCGAGTACAAAGGCATGATATTTATGCGCCGCTTAAAAAGCGCGAATCAAGATCAGCCTCCACCGCTATTTGTACCTTCACTGGTAGGTTTCCTCGATCGCGTTGTCATCGTACAAGAAAGAGAGTTCGAGATTAAGGATGCGGCTATGTTTGACAAACTGTAAGCATTAATCTCGTTATATTATCGCGTGTATAATTCTTTGAGATTGTTAATGCTAATATTATTTCAGGATTCATATAGCTTCGAATAAGCCGATAATATCAAACCTACTGGAGAACAAACTGTGGAAGCAAGGTTTTTCAAGTAACTCGCAACATGCCAAGGATAACGTATGAAATAAGCTTGAAATAAGGTTCTTTACATAGAGAAACTCTGTGTAAAGACAGACTGCTATGTACATTAGGACAGTTGACGGAGCTAATAGTGTCGTACTTCATTAAACAGCTGATTCATTACACAAATTGTTTTCTTGAGTATTAGTTTTATTTTAAATGGTATTCTAATTTTATATTTTTTTAGAACGAAGTTCTTTATGGCCGGCGATGGGGGGTATTCCTTTCAGAAACCGACAGATTTTCATGTAACGCTTCCTAAAAAAAAAAAAAAAAAAAAAAAAAAAAAA
>JAPYYQ010003376.1:0-11641 GCA_030522585.1 Anagyrus pseudococci | reverse complement strand
CGGAATCAAATGAAAGAGAGGGCGCGCGGCGGGGGGCGGAGAGGGCCCGTTTTTTTTTTCTTTTTTTTTTTTTTTTTGTTAAGAGCTCGTTGCGCGGAGAAAACGAAAACCGATCAAAGCTGGTTTTGAGCGCGAGTAAGAGACAAAGCCGAGTAATGGAGAATATTTTCGTTGCGAATGTTGCGCAGTAGGCAGTGCTAAATCTAATTTGCCAAGGGAGAAACTTAAGCCGAGAGTTGCAGGGGGGAGGGGAAGAGATGGCAGGAGGAGTAGTAGCTGTCGAGTCCGCTTTATGAATCGCTTATTCATCCCGTCGAGACGGAAACAAGCAGATCAGGCGAGCGCGCCAGGCTTGGGCGATAATGCGATTTGCCCGCTATCTCTCTCTCTCTCTCTCTCTCTCTCTCGATGTTTAATTCATGAGGCGTTAAACACTCGTTCGCCCCCCCCCCCACCTTCCATCGAATCGCTGCTTAGCAGCTCAATGTACGTCCTCTCTGCTATATAGTGATAGACCTATATATACGCGTACGCATCGGTGCAAACTTAAATGTCAGGTGGGCGGGTCGAACTTTTTGAATTTCATAACCCAGAGAGCCAGACGGGGCTCTATGGAAGTCGGGCGTGTGCGCGCGACTCGCCATTAGCGCTCGGCGAAATTAGAGCTCGCACCCGTTGCAATTTCCAGGCCTAATGGCGCGATATAGCTCTCGCGCAAAGCCGGCTATACAATGCCGTGCCCCTCTCCCCCTGGGCCTGTTCCACCCCGCCTTCTCTATTGCGAGAGAGAGAGATAGAGCCTAGCATCTAATCCGGCAAGCTCGATTATCCAATGGTCCCTTCCCCCCCCCCCCCCCGCCAACTGAGCGTGTCTGGTCAGCCCGGGAGCGGGCGCACATTTGAATCCGGGCTAGCGCGCGCACCCCGGCCTCTATAGCAAATTGCCGTGCCGCAACAAACTGGTCGGGCGCGCGGCCCGTAAGTTCTTTCTCGCGGCTTAGCCGAGCCGCCAGTTGTGCGTGCTATATGGCGTGCAAGCTGCTGTCCCGCACCGGCTGGCTTCCTTCGCGTTGCCCCGGTATACGAGTGTGCATGGCGCAACGGTTAGCTGCGGCGAGAGAGCCGCCGGAAGGCCGTGTCCGCGATTGCGTTCGCCGGAAACGAGCGCGGCTACTCGATCCTGTAATCGGCTATCAATCGGCAAAGCGCCTTTTTCTCACTCGCCCGCGTATATATGTACACGGGAGAACTCGGTCTAGTTACATATCTCCCATACAGATCTGCTCTCAAGAATTAGCCGGTGCTCTGTTATTGTTTGTTTTGATCCTTTTTTTTTCGTCGTCGTCGTTGTTATTTTATCTCGCCGATAGATCGGCCGCTCTATGCGTGTGCGTAATGGCTTTGCTACACTCCAGGTTGCTGTACTCGTAATAGCCGGTTTGCTAACCGCGACAACCCCGTGTAAGTGTGTGTGTGCTCGTTCTCCGCGCGCGGACCGGTAAATTATATACAAATTGAGAGCTCTCGTTTTGCCGAGCGACGAAATATTATTAAATCCCCGGCGTTCGAGCACTTGCGTTACACGCGTTACGCGGTTTCGACGATCCGCGGGACTCCAGAATGTTACATGGAAATAACGACGGCCAAGAGGCTCGAAAGAGCCCCCACATCGATTGCTGGACTATCGGCGGTATCGCCATTTTCTCAAGCCCTCAACTCCCCCCCCTTCGTCCCCCGCCTCTCCAGAGCAGCCGTTTGCTGCATTTTTAACTTAGCTCACGACCTCTCGAACTTTGCCGCTGCGACGCGCCGAGATTTCCAAAGCGATTTCGCCTTCGGTCTTTCTCCCTCTCTCTCTCTCTCTCTGGCGCCGTAAACGCCGCGCCAGGGCCGATAAAACTCGCCGCTCGTAATTTCACGCGCGCGACGCCCATGCCAGCAACCCCCTTTCCCCTCCGCAGCTCTCCCTCTTTTGCTGATAATTCCAGATTAGACCAGCATTGAAATGCGCGACGGGTGGTCGGGAAAAATCTCTCCCCTCTCTTACCCAGCAACCTTCCTCGCAAGCTTTCGTTTAACGCGAGCTCGACTACGGGGAATCCCTCTCTTCTTCTTCGACGCCTTCTTGGGTAGGTTTCAATTTAGCTCGCGAACAGCGAGCGGTATCGCGAATCGTCCTCTGTCTATTTTCACGCTGGTTACACGTATAGTTGATTAATTAAACATCTGTGCCTTTTTTAATCCAACTTTTTTACCGATCCATTCGAGATTCGAACAGTCTCGAGCTAACCGTCTGTGGTGTAAAAATACATAACGTCGCACCGAAGTGAGTCACTTGCAAGTCTACACACGGACGCGAATAATACACACTCGCGAGATTTTTTCCCCATGAGAGCTATATACGCGAGGCGCAGACACGCGCGAACCGCTTTCGAAAATAAATTAGCCTCGGCAGGCTAGAAAACTACGCGCGCCCGAGTTACGTAAGAGCCTGTATTCTAACCGACGTGACGTCTCTCTCTCTCTCTCGTTCGCGCGTGAGTCTCGCGCTAACAAGCATCTCCTCGGGGCTCCGACTGCTCTTTTCAGCAGACCTCGATAACGATTCTCCTCTATCGTTCTCTTACAATTTGTCAGAGCTTTGCTACAGGCTCGGCGATGTATTCACCGCAACCCCGCGAGAGAAAGAGAGGACTACTGTGGCTGCGGTGGTAATAGTTGTACCGCGAAGAACTGGCGCGCATTGTGTCGTTAATTCACACCGCGCTTTTTTTTTCACCTCTACGTGTGAATTTAGCTTTCCCGCGCGCGAGCTGCTTTACGCGTACGCTCGGGGTCTACTTGTAAATCAAGCTCGAGCACTTGCATGACGTGATAGGTTTTTTCTGTTTCGTTTAGGGTTTAATCAGTCCGAGAGAAAGTGTGCCGTTTTCATTATTTTTTTTGTGTTTCTGGGTATAGGTCGGTGGTCCAAAACTGCGTCGTTTATTACACGTATACGTTCGAAAATGGCAATGCTCTGGGGTTGTGCCACGGAGCGAGAGAAGAAAAACAAGCCGAATAGATAACGAATCGTTATATGGGATTAATTGGGAGTAGCTCTGCGTATCGATCGCGTGTAATACCAGCCGATATTTACCCGCAATGATATTAATTCAGCAGCGATTATAACCGCCAGAGTAAAAGAAGAAGAAGAAGAGAACGTCGAAGGGGTTGCTGTAAAGAGGGGGGAGGGCGGAGGGTAATCGAGTAATTTATGCGCTCGCGTCCGGCTGCTGTACGGGGGGAGGACCATTATCGGCTAAACCAAAAACATCGGGAGGAGCAATATCGGTCGGAGGGAGGCTGCGTGTGCGGGAGAAGCAGGCTCGCAAGTTTCGGCCGCAGCGCCGAATTAATATTGGCCGGGCGTCGAGCTGCGCACGGACCTCGAAAGGGATCCGAGCTTGCTGAGCCTAGAGGGCTTGGGCTCTTCGGACTTTTACAGCTCTCGGCTATACCGCCACGAATTTTAAGCATATTGCCTGGTTTATATTGATCGTTATTTGCACTATTTTGTTTTTTTTTTTCGTTTTTTGTTTTGGCTCGATCGAGGGTATACGTAACGACGGGTTTTTCCGCCTGCGTTTTTTCTGCCCGATCGAGCCGCGGGATTATTAATGGCTTTAATAGGAGTAATTAGAGGAGAGTGCAACGAGTGTAATTTGTAAAATTAGCCTCGTAAAGCATGTACGCGCGTATGTCGATGATACAGGTGTATTATTTATGTCTAATAAATATATACCGAGTATACGTGCGAAATGAAATTGAAGTGTTGAAAACAGCGACGTGTAATGGCTTCCAAAGCGCGAATGCCGCGGTAATGGGGGAGGGGAGAGGGGAAAAAATTCAATCTCGCTCTGATTGTACGGCAGCCACGCGCGCGCGGTCTCGATTCCTATTGGCGAAATGCGTGGCTATTATTATAAAATTCCTTATAAAATTTATAGCGCTCTCGCGCGTCGTCGTCGTAGTCGTCGTAAAATATAAAAAAAAATTCAGGTTATATAATAGAAAAATTTCTAAACCAGCTTCGGGGAGAATCACTGGCTTGCAAAAGAAAGTGAATTCTTTCACAAAGTATGAAAGAATGTAGTACAGTGGGTTACTAAGTCTTTCAAGAATTCTTTTGAAAAATACCGCAATATATATTAACGGCCGGCCCGAGGAACGGTGACGGGGGGGGGGCAGGGGGGATGTGCAGCTAACAAAAGAAGTTGAAAAATTTTGTAATAACTCGAGGGAGCTTCTTGTAATTTGTGCAGAAAGGAAATTAAGGTAATTTTCTCGGCAGGCAGCCCCGGCCTATTTATTACCGTCAATTTTAAGAGATATTAATCAAAAGCCTAATGGCCAGGTAATATTAAGTAAATCAAAGTACTGCGTTACATTAATAACGTAATAGCAAAGTTTGCGCTCGTGCGAGCGCGCATTTAATTAACGCTAAATAGAAACGAAATTTTGCACTCGGTCGACAGGTCGACAGAAAAAAAGAAATTTGTTTCTCATTTTTTTATCGTCGAAAATGCGATTAACTCGTGCATAACAGACATTTGCAGTAGAATCAGCTCGGATCTATTGCAAAAACATCGAGCCAACGTCGTTCGACTTGATTATTTTTCCCCCGACATTAATCGTAAAATTCAAATTTGCGCAAACAACGTCAAGCTTATGAAATTTTTTTGCTTGTCTCAATTTAAAACGGATATCTTTCCAAATCGGCTAACCGTAAAACCGCCAGCTAAAGTGTTGACTTAAAAAGCTTAAAAAATTCAAAAACTCCACTTGAGCCCTTTTCTCTCGAGAGCCTAAAACTTTCCCCCGATCGAATTCAATCGAGGCAGTAGGAGGGGGGTTAAATTTCGCTCGAGGCCCGATCGCAGAGCTTGTATATACATCGTAGCAGCTGCTTTCCCGTCTGCTAATGTCGCAAGCACGAGCCGCTGGTAATTGGAAATTCGGAATTGCCGTTGCAAAAATTTTAGGCCACTTGAGCAAGCGCAATATTCCGTAATTTGAGCGTTTGCCTGTGGGCGAGATAATACAGATAAGTATACAGTTATTGCTAATCGACGCGCGCCGGATACTTTTTCGTTCGTTACGTTATTTGGCCCTGATATCCTCGTGCCCGAGGCTTTATCAATTTATGAATCGCATCCGGACGCGCTTATTGAGCTGTAACCGGAATCCGAGTGTTGGTTCTACTATAAAAGCAACTTGATCGGGAGGAAGAAGCAGTGCCGAATAAATCACAGGACATATTTTGGAAACGTCGGTTAAATAATTTGAAATAATTAAGCGCTTGAGGAGGGGAGGGGGAATAATGACGGTTCATTCGGCTGTATGAATGTAACGCACAGAGCGCGGCGTGCGTATAGAGGTAAAACTTGCGCTGCGCCCCCGGAGTTCATTAAATCTGCTACCGGTGGAAAAGGGGGGGGGCGTACATAATGAGTAAACTTGTACTTGGTAGCTGCTGCTGCTACCGCCGCGGCTATATTGTTTTAACGGCGTTGCGTTATCTACGCACAGCACGGTGTATATACAGAGAGAGAACGAAGCGCGTTAATGGCGGCAGCTATCTCTCGCGGTTTTCTCCGATGCCCATGGTCTCGATATACGCGTCATTTTACTACTCCCAACGTGCTACTCTTAGTCCGACTGCTCTGGCTTCGGTTACTCCTTCGCCGGCTGAAAAATTTAACGGGAATCGGCTTTATCAGTTGCGCGCGCCGGTATATGTCTGTATTATAACCCGTAGCTCAACCTCGCCTATTATTTCAGGAATATCTCTTTACTTGTACATCAGCAGGGGCCATGAATCCGCGTTGCAAAAAGTAAAAGAATATGCTTCCGAAAAGCTTCCGCGCTTCTGCATACTTGCAAAATGTAAAGAGAGAGAGAGGGCCTCCTTTCTTCGCTTCGGAATACCATGAATTTTTCACTCGCCCTGTACGCCAACGAGCCTTCATTTTTTCCTTCGCACAGATCCTCGGCGTGCACTTCGGAAGGCAGAGGAAAAAAAAAGAGAGAGAGAATTCATCGGAATTTCGAGGGCAATCTAACGCAGCTGGCGCTTATGGGAGGAGCTCGAGGGTGGGAAAGGGCATATCGTCGGGCGTTTGCCTGCTGAAAAATCGTCGTATCCTTGCGCAATTCCAGCGGCGGATCCATAAATTCGGACTCCTTCGCTCTTTCCCCCTCCTCATACGATTGAAACGCGGAGTTCGAGTGTGCTTTCAAGCCCTATCCTCGATAGCTTTGTGTTCGGTGGTTTCCCGCGCACGCCCTGCTGTTGCTCTACCCGTGGATTTCCCAGCTCTCTCGGCCTTTTTCTATTTTGATCTTTCTCACCTCCACGTGACCTCTGTCCATATCCAAGTTACAGCTCCGTTTTGCGCCGCTATTGTTTCCGCGGTTACATGCTTTCTGTAATAGCGGCGCGCGTGAAAGGCGGCTTTGTTCTCCTGTATTCTTACGCTAATGTACTGGGCCCCCGAGAAAGCCTCTGGGCGCCAGCTAAAAATTTCAACGAACTGATGCATATGCAATGTTTATTCTCTTGTAAACGTTTACGTCGCTTGTTCGCCAAAGTAAAAGACAGAGAATAGACGCGTACGCGCATTCGGATTTTCCAATCATCAAAAATTACAACTCGTTTCGTAATTCGTAATTATATAGCGCGTACAGCTTGCGCTCTCGCGCGCGGCTCTACGCTCCAAAGAGAAAGAGAGAGAAAGAGAGAAAGAGAGAGAGAGAGAGAGAGAGAGAGAGAGAGAGAGAGAGAGAGAGAGAGAGAAAGCGCGTGGCCGTAGGGCTTGCGTGATCCGTATGCAAGTTAGTTATGACTGCAAACACCAGCACAACTGCGTATAAATCAAGCAAAACCAATTTTCCCCCTCCCTCTCCCTTTTGTACCCTCCGTCCTCCCCCTTTCCTACCATCCGCCAACCCGGCAACCCATGCAAAGTGCATGAATTTATATAGACTCAAATAATTACAGCTCGCTGGCTTTGACATCATTACGAGTACATTGAATTTCCGCGCGTAATTGTCCGCGCATCGGCTCGCTCTCCCTCTCGCGCTTAACAATCGCCTACCATCGTACAGAGACGTTCAGCGTTTATGCAACAGCCGCGCGTCCGAATGAAGCCTAAAACGTGATCATCCCGGCCGAAGCCGAAAAATCCCACCCCCTGTCTCCCCTGGTTTTCCCGAAAAACCGCGCGGCATTGTTTAGAGAGGAAGATATTGAAGTCTCATCCCCTGCCTTCGTAAGCAGTACACATCTGTCGTTCGAAGCTCGAGCGTTTCATTATTTTCGTGAGGAGGGACAGGGGTATGTCGGAGTTGGTACGCCGTAGGGGCGTTCGCGCGGCGTCCCGGGGACTCGCTCGAATCCGCCAAGAGGGAGGAGGAGAGAGTGCGGTAGGGGGCGAATTAAACTCCGGCTGTGGCCAGGCTTCTCCAACCCCTATCGACAATTGCACCCTCATCGAGACGGCTTTGACAGATCTCTTCGAGCGAGAGTGAGAGAGAGAGAGGAGTGCGCGCAGGTTTCAATTTGCCAGCTTCGGCTCGCATTTTTAATGAACCCCACCCATGACGGAGTACTAGGTCCGATTGCGTTAGACCTATTGCGGGATTATTGCTGTAACGCTGTCGATTGAATTCCTACGATTTACAGGCTGGAAAATCATCCGTGATTTACCGGTTTTATATATACACTACTGATCGAGCGCTGATGCATCTCTCCTCTGGGCTTATCTCGCTATCGGTTCGATAAAAGATCGGGAGGTAGAGAAAGGGAGAGCCGATCCCAAAGTAAGCGCAGGACGACGATAACGATAGGGGGAGGATGAGGACAGGTACAGCCGCAGAGAGCCGTCCGCGATGATTCTCAATTTGCGCGGAGCCCGGGGCCGAGGTTTTGCGCGCCGCGTATGCTACTCCTCGCCCAGGCTACACCGAAAAGCTTTCAGCTCTCGCGGAATAATGGATGCGAGCTTGCAGAAATCGACTCTTGCTCTTTCGCCCTCGCAACCTTTCCCCTCCGCACCTCTATCACTCGGCGGTGGCTACCTATCGCTTCGGCTTGGTTAATAACGCTCGCCTCTGTCCCTGTGGCTCAGCGTAATTCTTGATACGCGCAAGCTGCTGTTAGGGAAAAAGGAGACTCTTGCCCTGATCGCTTTTCCGTCTCTCCTGCAGCGTGTAAGTTAACAAAGCTTCGATTTTATAACGGAGTAGCAGCGGCTAATTGGATTATTTGGCAAAGATTATGGGATATCCAGATATCGAGAAAATTTCAGGGATAAAGAGCTCGATAGGGGATGCGCTACTGGGGTTATCGTGTCGTACATTACAGATTCTATAAAATTCACTTAAAGTGCTCGGAATATTTTACGAGAGCCGATAAAAGTATGCGGGGATACGGGGGAGGGGTCTGATTTTGATTTTATTACTCTACGCTCGGCTGATCTGCGCGCGACGCTTGCTCTCGTCGTTACCACTCCGCCCCCCCCCACCCCTTCTCTCTTTTATGATGATTCGTTAAACAAAGTTAAAATCTCGAAGTAACGAAGAGCAGCAATCTGCGGGAGACTCGAGAAGAACACGACAGGCAGTTTTGCCAAAGTAGGGCTGTATAATTGACGTTATCAGGCTAAAAACAGTGAGAGGAGGTGGGGGAGGGGGACGGAGTTTAATTCACGAAATTCCGTGCGGATTGAATGTTTAATTAAATAGCGCGAGCTTGCCGCCGGCGGGGGAGGGGTTGAGCCGGACTGATTATCCACGGACGATTAAATTCGGCTGGTGACTTTGTTAAAGCCCCTCGCAGGGGGGGGGCTGAGCAAAACGGGAGGTCGGTGGGAGAGGGAGGTGTCCTGCGCGAAATCCAAGCCCCCACTCGGCCTAATGGGGAATCGCGTTTTACGGCCTCGCATTACCGGCCCATCGATAAAGTCAATCGTGTAACCGTATTTAGAGCTCTCGCCCTCTATCTCTTTTCCGCTCGTTATTTTTTTTTTTTTATTTCTCGCCCCTCCAGCCTTATTATCGATGCGTTCCGTTTCATTTATGCACGTCGATGCTTAGGCTTGGCGTTACAAACGGGGATGGATACAGCCTGCGGGACGTGTTCCGCCAATTTCTGGCCAGGACGGCTTAAGTGCGAGTACACTGGTCTTCAAGAGGAGAGCGAGGCTTCCTTGAAGTGGCCCCCATCGTTGGCTACAGAGGAGCCAACTCGGGCGCGCTAATGCCCTGGCGTACACCTCGGGCGGCCTTTCGGAAAATGCCTTTGTGGCTTTCTCCGGAACAGCCCCCCCTCCCCTTCCGGCCTATCACCTGCGGCTCGAATGGACTTTACCTTGTTAACGGTTAATTCCGAAGTTGTACCGCGCGCTGGCGTGGGAGTTTCCGCGCGAGAGAGCTCCTGCCTTCGGCGACTTTTGCCCCCGAAGATCGGCAGGCTCGTCTTTGCAGCTCTTTGTGCTGGAGAATAATGAAAACAGCGCGTGCGGCTCGCTTAACGTACACTTATTTCTTTGATTCATATCGATATGAGTTTTTTATTAATTTTGCCGTTTGGAAAAGATCTGCGCTCCGATGAAATTGTCTTTATTCGTTAACGATAAGATAATATTACCCTTGGTCGGGCCGCGGATTAGCCGAGACAATTTAAAATGCAAATATAACGTTCGTTTTTCGAGACAGCAGTTGGTAAAGGGGGGTTGGCGAAGGAGCAGAAGGTAGGCGGTGGATATCGCAAAAAAGATCTTCAGCGCATTCGAATTGAATCAAGAAGACTAATTCGACCTTAATCCTTGGGTTAATTTAAAACGGCCCCGTATAGCCCGAAAGAGAGAGAAGCTGCCTAATCCTGATAGATAAGAAGTGGAGAGGCTGCTCGGATAACCGCTTTTATACCTCCGCGCGGAAATTTTCGTTCTTGCTCGGCGTTCGGCAAAAACGAGTCGCTATGTGTATACACAGCCTCCCATGTGCATCCAGACGCTAGACTGGCCGAGCAAATCTCGCGTTTCACAATCGGTTAAACGTCCGGGCTCTGGTATTTTTCTCTTCGCCTTGGGCGCGACGATTAATTCAAAGCTCGCCGCGGCTCCTTCTTTTTTTTCTCACACCAGGCTTCGACGGTTTTAACCTGCCCCCGCGGGATGTATCCCTCCCATCCATAAATAAACCTGACTTATTTCGTCCTTGCAGTCGCGTGAGAGGAAGACAGAGGTAGAGGAAGAAAGAGCTTGCGACGCCGGGGACCACTACTACTATGGGGTTGCCGCTGCTCTGTTTTTCTTAATAAACACCAGCACGTCCGAAGCACTTTTCAATAGGGCCGGGAGAGGGAGAGAGGGAAGGTGAAACGGAGGCAGGCATCACGGCCAGCCGGTAAATCACGGCTTGATGGCACGGGGGGATGGGCTAGGCTCTCTCTCTCTCTCTCTCTCCGTTTCTTAATTTCGCGCGACAAGCAGCCCTTTCGCCTTCCAGGCTCGTGCGTATCAAACACTCGCCGCCGCTACCAACCACCGCCGCACCGCCTCCTCCTGCTGTACCGGTAATTTACGGGCGATGCTGCTGCTGGACGGTGAGAGCTCGACACGAGCTCGGGCGCTTCTCTTTTTTCCTCCCGTTCCCTTACCCACCCTCCGACGACGACGCGTCGGTGGAAGCGTGATTTTTATCCCCGCTGAATTCTCCTTTCCTTTAGTCTTCATTATTTCTGTCCCGTGCTTTCCTCTCCTTTCTCGTCTGATTTCTTTTTTTTTATTATTTTTTTTTTTTGTCACGAGTGAGAAGTATATATCGACGATTGCAGCGGAGGGTTATTTTAGTGCGAGAGAGGCGTCTTGTTACGGAAGACGAGGATGGGAGGCATAGCGGTGTGATAATTACGCGGCTCCCGTGAAAAAGGCGATGAGGAACAAGAGAGAGGTGGAATTTCACCGGTCGACTGAGGCGGCCCGTTCATTTTCCGGGCAAATTGATGTGCGGCCGGTCCTAATGCAGTTAATGCAGCCGCACCGGCAGCAGCAGCAGTAGCGTCGAGGCCAAGGCAATTGGTAATTATTCCATCAGCCTAGAGAGAGAGAGAGAGGCGAAGAGATAGTCGCGCGCGATCGGCCAAATAACATTACGCCAGCCCAGCCATCCGGCGGCGTCTCTGCTCTTTGCGGCTGACATGTCGATGTAACCGTAGAGCTAATATCGTCTGATCAGACGAAGAGAGGAAGAGAGAGAGAGAGAGTAGTACGCTTCTGGTACGTTTTCATGTCGTCGCCGGCGTCCTGTCTGTGTATGCTGCAGCTACGGAATTTCCAATCGGGATTTCCATGCACGAGCTTTAATTATCGGCAGCCCTCTCTCTCTCTCTCTCTTTCTCTCTCCCCGGGTTAACCGTTCTACGATCATCGGGCGAGAAGATCTTATCACGGATATCATCGTGTTCCCCAAAGGCTTTTACCGAAGTTTATAAGTGGGTGCACTGAGAAAAGTGTTATAATAAAAATTGTTAAAAATGTAACAAAAATTACTATTTTTTTTAGTAAAGTGGAGATCCACTCGGCATATAGTAAAA
>JAPYYQ010003375.1:0-11658 GCA_030522585.1 Anagyrus pseudococci | reverse complement strand
GGATTAATTTAGGGTATAGAGAAGAAAAATCCATGTATTTATCAATTTTAATAAATTATGAAAATCGTCTCGTCGTGACGTTCCAAACTTCAGAGTCATCTATTCGACGTGTGTATATATACGTATATAGCATACATATGCCCTCGTCGCAATATAATTTCTTTGTGCCGGAGCTCTAACGCGATGTTAGCTCAGTCAAAACATCGGCGCTATATTTCAATGGCAAGACTCACGTGAATGCACTGGAAGTAGGATGAGACAGGGGGGGAGGGAGGGTAAGCTCAGTGATAAAAGCAAGACGTTCGGGAGTATACGCTTATATTGCTGCCGCTCTACGCCAGACAGCGCTAAAAGAACCGGAGCTCTTTTATCCCCGAACAATGAGCATAACTCGATCTACCTACCGACCCCTCCCTCCTTTTATCCTCCTCCGTTGACCTTTATCACGCATAGTACCGATATTCTGTGGAAAATAAATATTCAAAATTATATAGATATATATATGTGCTTTTGATTGCTGATGCTTTGGTCAAAGAAAGAGAGCGCAGTGCATTACGTTTGATTTATGCGATAAGTCGTATTTTTATTTTTATTTGATACTTTTATTACAGAGCGCGAATACAACAAAAGTGTAAAACGAACTAGTGATATATAGAAGAGAGAGAGAGTATATCATTTGCTGTTTATTGCAGTTAATAAAAATTTCAAAATTTATTTGTTTTTCCTTCGCGAAATTTCCAGTCCTTCTTTCTCTCCTCGTTACCGAGCTTTTAATTTATTTTTACACGCGCCTGTTGTTTTTATTTGGCCAGAAGGCTCGCAAAGAATGCGTGCGCCAGAATTTCTCCACGTAAACCTTGAGATAATTAAAATTTCACGAGAGACATTATATTTTAAAATTTTACCTTCGTCAATTTTTTTTTATCGAATAGCCGTTGGGTAAGTAAAAGAACAAAATATATAGAAAAGAAAAGATAGTATACTAGGCAGATCGACGTCGGCGAAAATATAAAGTCCGATTAAAATGTTATTCGAAAACTTCACAGACATTAGCTCAAGGTTTACGAAAGCGCGGAGAGTTAAAAAGTCGTATACACGTGAAAGACTAAACAAAAAGGAAGAGTTGAATGGAGAAAGCAAAAAAGAGTGAGAGAGAGAGAGAAAGGAAGCGGAGGAAAAAAAAGAATGGACGAAGCAAAAAGAAATACGAGTATTAGATGAAAGCCTCAAACGCTTGGGACGTACTTAAAAGCTTCCTTTATCCTTTTTGCTTTGCGATAGACTGCACCAGCACAATGTGAACGTTTATTCCCTCTACGTACATTTTATCCAACATCCTTAACTCTTTGCCTCACCTCTCTCTCTCTCTCTCCCTTCTCTCCGACGCTCCAACGCTATCGCACTGCGGCTTCGATCCCATCGCTCTATCCTCCAGAGGCGCATGTGCATCTCCTCTTCTCTCTCAGCCCTCTCACTCTCTCCATCCTTCTTTGCCCTCTATTCGATCTATCCCTCTTTTTGTCCCTCCTACTCCTCCTCCTCCGCCACCACCTTTTTTTTATCAGCCGTAATTGGTTGTGCCATCTAGCCATCATCGGGATTCCAGAAACCCGAGACTGGCCAAATAAGAAACGAACCTGGTGGATGAGAGCGATCGTGGAAATTGATGATTGATACGCGATAAATTAAAGATGAAAATTTTCGCTCTCGGGCCCGGGGTTAAAATGGCTTAGTCGTAAAGTTGAATCAAGCGATGAATGTTTGAGAGAGCTCACAGAGCTCGGCTTTGGATATTGACTGTCGGAGTAAACACTGATAATCTCGGGGTGAGGAAAAGGATTATAGCCCCCCCACCCCACCCTTTCATCATCGGAGTCTTCAACCCTTCGCCCCATTCCACTATCCATCTTGCGTAAATCAAGAGATTTTCAAAGTTGCCGTAATTGATTGGATGTTAAAAGGCCAATTATTTTATTGCCCGCCCGGCTTCCATTCACCGGAATTCCCCGTGAAGTCGTTATAAAGATTCGCCAGGAGCGCTGTTTTACAAGCTCGCTTTGAAAAACATAGGCGTACGTATATAGGAAAAAAACAAATATTTTTCCCATTCTCGTTAGGCGGAAAAATCAAGCCTTCCTGTATTTCATCAAGCCGGTATGAAATTCAGGTTTAGAATTCAAACTAAGCGCGTATTAGAAGTAACGCAAAAGAAATATAATACCGGAAGGAGAGCGTACTATCAGCATTTGTGCGCCAGTAAAACATAATTAAAAAACCATTGTAGCCGAGAGAGAGAGCCGCGCTTATACAAATACAAATCCCAGGCCAACGAAACTTTGTCATGCGAGTTATCGCAAAAAATGTCAACTCTCACCTCCCTCTCGCTCTCGCTCTACAATAAATAAAGCAGCGGGAATTGTGGAGATATGAAGATTTCGATAACGCCTTAGCAGACGCGGATAGATTGCGTGGCCCGTAGTTACAAGAAAATATGCAAGAAGCGGACGGAAACGGCAAGAGCAAGAGAGAGAGAGAGAGAGAGGGGGGGGAGGGGGAGGGGAGGCTCGGAAGGGAAAAGACAAATGTGTGTGGAGAGGGAGAGAGCGCCGCGGTAAGAAGCTTTCGAAAGAACGGGAAAAATGAAAATGAATGCTAGGACGGATGGGGCGACGGAAAAAATATCGAAACAGAAGAAAAGTTAAGGAAATGCGATAAGACGTTCGCACACACTTGCTCTCCCTCTCTCGCACTCTTTTTCACTGCTCCATATTTATCTTTTTCGCTTTTCATTCCTTCTCCACGTATTCTATTCTTTTCAAGCCGCGTACATATATGCTTTATACCCTTTTCCTCGCGTTTTAGTTTTATTGCGAATCGTCGATATTTATGCGTAACATTTGTTTAAAATTTTTTTATTACTTTCTTTTCTCATATCGAGTTTATTATTTTTAATAAAACCAAAAATATTGATTGTACCGTGAAATAGGTATTCCGTTCTCGTAAAAAAAGTGCAAAAGTAATATTACGTAAGTCCGCGACGAGGAGAGGAGGTGGGCGCACAGCGGGGAAACAAATAAATTTCGGAAAATTATGAAAGTTCCATCAAAAGATTACTCTTGGCGTACAGCAAGCGAGCCCCAAGTGGTGAAATAGAAAGCAAATCCTGAGTGTATTTCTTTGTCTTAAGAGTTTGAGCCAGAGCGGAAGAGGAAAAGGAGGTGAAGCCCCTTGGAAAAAAGGGGTAAAGAAAAAAAGAGAGAGAGAGAGAAAGAGGGAAATAAGAAAAGAGTGGCCGCGTAAAGCAGTAAAATGTTTAAAAATTAAAGAGGTGCAAAAGCGCGCTTGAATAAGAAAGAAGCGCGAAGACGCGAGAGAGAAAGAGAGAGTGTGTAAGTGTGAGAGAGAGAACAAAAGGGAAAGCAGAACTTAGTAGAAGGGAAAAGAAGAAAAAACGCGCGGATCCTGATTGGGGCGCGCCAAACTATGGTCGCCAGAGCTCCTTCAAGCTTTGTCGGCGAAGAGAACTTCATTTCGCCAAGAAAAAGAAAGAAAGTGAGTGAGGAGGGGGGGGGGAGAGGGAGGCCACGCCGAATCGACCTATATATACACTGACTCGCGCGACAAAATCGGACGCGGGGCCGTGAGGAGGAAAGGGGGCTGATACCGAATAGTGGATCTATACATATTCCTTCCGCTTCTCAACTGTTTCTTTTTTTTCCCCTCAGCTTCCCCCTGCCCCTGCAGTCCAAGTCAGACCGGCCGATCTTTTAGCTCGTTGGCGTCAGGCTCATTCATCATGCACGGAGCGACTATGAAAAATTCCGGAGTAGTACGTGGCAGAGAAACAGAGGCGTCCCCCGAAGAAGAGTAAGGCGAGTTTCAGTGGAAAGAAGAGAGAGAGAGATATATAAGAAAAAAAAACTAAAGGATTCCCTGGTTACTGGTACTGGTGTGGCAGTAGTTTGAGGGGCTGAAATTAAGGAAAAGAGAGCCAAAGCGAGAGCAAAGTTTCAACGGAGAGGCTTCACGCTAACGGAGCTCTCTCTCTCTCTCGTCATCGTCGTCGCCGGCGCTGCTGCTGCGACAGACGCGGCTAGAGCCAGAAGAAGAGGAACTAGCACAGAGCGGAGCCGGGAAGCGAAAAAAAGAAGGAAAAAAAGGGGGGAAAAGCGAGGAAAAGTTTGCGGAGACACAAGATGGAAAAAAAAGCGACCAGGCTAGACGTGGCCCGATGAAAGAAAGTGCGACTAAAGACTCGAACCGGCCAACAACCGCTCTCGCCTCTCTTTTTTTTTTTTAACATTTCCCTTTGTCTCTGATCCTCTCTCTGTGTGTGTTTCTGTGTGTCATTGCTCTCTTTGGGACTGGACTTCTCTGTTTGACCGATTACGCATAATTAGTTCGCGGTTCAATCAGCACAACTAACCTAACCGGCCTGCCTGCGGGCATCTCTAACGAGAGGTAACGACTCCATTATTATTGTCATTATTATTAATATTATTACGCTTATAATAGGACAGAAATACAATAGAAGAAAGAGAAAGAGAAAAAAAACAAAGAAAAAGCGAAAAGAAAAATTGATTATTATATCGCGGAAACGCGTTCGGGAGCCAAGATTTTATCCTAGCGCCCGCCCTCGTTTTTTTTCCCCAAGCGCGAACAATACGCACATAATTTCTCGTGAATTTTAAGAGAAATTCCTGTCCTGAGTTTGCACTTGCTCGTTCGGAAGGTGCAGAGCCAAGCGAGGAGGAGGAGGCGGCTGCAGTAGCGGTGGTATCCAGCCGAAAATCTCGCCGAAAAATTCCGGAGGAAGAGAGGAACGTCTAGATAGAAAAAGCCATGCCAGAGCGAGACGGTAGAGGTTAAGGAAAAGGCGCCCGGGGAAAAGCACCTCGGATGTCTCTGGCGGTAATCCGGATGAGCCCCGCTGCGAGGAGATAGGCCAAGACGAAGAAGAAGAAGAAGGGTAACCAGTAGCTGGAGCACCAGCAGAAGAAGAAGAAGAAGCAGAAGAAAGAGGAAGAGAGCAGAGCTGGCCTGTGGGAACCGAGGCTACTACGGAAGAGCTCGAGGGGGGGGGGGGGTGGGAGAAGCTGGGCAGGTTGTTGCAAGCAACGGGGAAATCGACAGCCCGGAACGCTAAAGTCCCTAAGACGTGACGGACTGGCGTTGCCGGAGCAGGCTCTGCCGACGCGGGCACGGGAGACTAGGAAAAACAAGACTCTCTCGCGCAGGAGAGGAAGAGATAAGGAGTTGAAGTAGCAGGAGATTTCGAGGCAAACAGGAGAAAAGAGCGAGAGAGGGAAAATGGTGTCGAAAAGGATTAAGTACGCGCGGGCGCACCTCTCGCGACGCAGGCACATCGCGATCCTGGCAACCCCGTCATGGAGGCGTACCATCAGGACCGACTTCAACTGCCTGGTAAGTCACGCGTAAGACGCCTTGCTCCCCTCCTACCTCTGTCCTTTAATCTGTCTCTCTCTCTCTTTTTACTTTTATTTAACTCCACTACCCTACTACCCCCCATACACACACCTTGCTTCTCTCTCTCCCTCTCTCTTCCTTCTGCATTTTATTTTGACCTTTTACCAAGGCTAAATCGGCATCTCTTGTTTGCACGACAAAACGTGCTCAGGTGGATAAGACGGCTTAGCCCAATACTTATTTCAAATGTTTTAACTATTTTGAAAATATTTTTTTTTTGTTCATATTTTTTATAACAAACGACAAATTCGCGATTTTTGCTAGTTCGCCTTTTTCAAAAAAAAAAATTTATTTTTCAACAAACATTAAAGTTAACTTTAGTTCGACGTTTATGCATCATTTTTGTCGGTTCTAAATAAAGCGAATAGCAGTAGTCGTACCATCCGTCATAAAGCAGTAGATAAAGCGGTTGCCGTTACTACCTTCTACGATTTTGATTAAATTTACGACGGTAAAATAATGAAAGTACTAACGCTATCTTATCATTTCAATATTTTAATGAAAACTAACCGAGAACATTCCGCCCCGCCACTTAGTTATTGTTCGTTACTCGCAAATGAAAATTCGCCGGTTTTTAAAAAAAAAAGGATAAACCCCCCGAAAACGAGGCGCGTATTTAATTTGGGTTACCTTTTTTTCTCTGCCTCTCCCTCCGCCTTTATCCGTAAAAAATCAAGTCAACAAGCCGACGTAATTATGTAAGTGCGCGGTAATTAGAACATAAAATCTCATTAAAATATTTTCGTATTTTCTCGACCATTTCGCTAGAAGATACAGCTCGATAGCATTTACTGGCACGGCCGCGTGTATAGCTTCAAATCGCCTTTTCGTAGATGTACGCGCGACCTATTTTCACTAAAGTTATACGGCAAACTTGTTGAGATTGGAAAAATAAAAAGGAAAGAAAAAAAGCTCGCCCTCCTGGTAATTCTATACGGATAATTGTCTTATCATTAACTGCCTGACTGATTAGAATTCCGGTGTCGATAAAAAAAAAAGAAAAAGAAACACAAATATCTGCATTGATATCTCGCAGTTCTTTCGCGCAGATTTAACAAAATTTCAATTATTTCTATGTTTAAATGAATGTACGCCTGACCATACCTAGAGTTTTACTCCTTAATAAGACTTTGCTACTTCGACGCTGCTCTTTGCCGGTAAATAACGCGGTCATTTGAATAAACTAAAAAAAAACAAAAGAAAAAAGTCCCCTAAGAATTGTCAACATCAATCATACGACCAAATTGAACTGGAATAAAAGAAAGCTCGGGAGTCGGGGGGAAAAGGAAACGGGACGATTCAAGCTCAGCTGGAATGCAAATGATCATGATTATCAAGTAGACGAGGAGAGAGTAGAGTATAGGGCCGTGTGCCGGCGTGTCCGGTATTTTATTAAGCCATCAAGGTCTTTTCAGACTCCGCGGGCGGGAGGCCGGGGCATCGTCGTCAACGTTGGCGCCGTCATTTCTCCTTTCGATATTTCCACTGCGCCAGTATTTTCCGTGCAGCTGCGCGATCCAACTTCCTCTCTCTCTCTCTCTCTCTCTCTCTCTCTCTCTCTCTCTCTCTCGCGAAGCTTTCTCCACGGGCGGGCGAAGGAGGGCATCGGGAATGCGCGCGCGCGTGCGCCCGTACATCCCCCCGTAGGTGTATAGGTATATAAGCGTGTGCGTGTGTAGTACTCGGGGCGGCTGCGCGTGTATGGGTTTATGCGCGCGTGTAGGCCGATAGCTCGGTTGGCCGGCATGCAAAACGAGGGCTTGATTGCGCGCATTTGCGAATCGACGGGGGAATTCGCTTAGGATTGCGCGCTATGGTAACGATTTTTCCCTATCCCCTGGAATAAAAAATAAAATAAAAAAAAAAAAGAAGAGAGCGCCAGAGAGAAGAAGTAGTAATGAAAAATCTACGCTTTACCTCTTTCGTACACCCTGTAGCCCCGTCCGCCACTCTATCTCTCTCTCTCTCTCGCTCTCTTTTTTCCTGTACACGCTTGAACTGTTTCAAATTATTTTTCGCGGAATTCGTTGCGGGATAGTGTTAAATGACGAGTAAGGAATACTGCTGCTTCTCTTTCTCTCATATTTCGTTTCGCCATATGGATATTTTTGTTTTCCATATGCTATTTTCTCGTTTGTAAATTTTTAACAACACATTCGCTGCTAGTTAAACGTTAATGACACTTCCATTTATTTAATTTTTTTTTTCTCGTACGCCGGTACCGAGTCTTTTTTCCCTCTGTAGTCCGTGTTGTGCACAGGCGAGGCCGTAAACAAGGGCAAATTCTATAAGATAAAAATGTTTCCAGCTGCCCGGTGATACGAATAAATTCGCGCAACTGCATATGCGAGGGCGGCGGAGGGCCTGGGCCAGTGAAAGAGATAAATTAATGAATGAGTTAATTCGGAGACACATTATTCAGGCGGAATAATAACGTTTCGCGCTCATAATAAAAGCCGCTGGGCTTTCCATCTTTTCGAGTCAACGAGTGATAAATTAGAAAAGAACTGTGTATGGCCAAACAAAAATAAAGGGCAGATCCGTTATCAAGGCGTGTGCAAGCCCTTTTACATTGGCTCGGCTTATTCGTAACGCAGAAAAAGAGTCGCTATCGTAGCAGCTCGAGGCGAAAGAGAGGGGGGGCCGGGATATGTATGTGCGTGCATTTTTCACCCGGCTTGTACGAGACTTAAAGAAACTGAGAAAACATGAAAAAGAGAGAGAGAGAGCGAGAGATGGGGAGAATTGAGTCGGCGAGATATTAATTTGAGATTATGGACGCTATGCTTTATAGATCGTGGCAGGCAATCAAACGATCTCAATTCCACGTGGCATTCTTTTTTTCGAGGTACGCGCGAATGCCCTGGCTCTTTTTTTTTCATCCATCCCGATAGCTAAACATTGCGACTCTGGCGCAAAAGAATTACACTCACCGATTGCCATGTGCGAGAAATAAGAAAAAAAGCAAGAATCCCTTTTGCATAAAGGATAATAATAAATCCTCGAAAGTAATATTTTTCCATATTTTTTTTCTTCTCTTTACCTCTCATCTTCGCAACTGCCGCTTTAATCACGGAGATAGTCGTAAGACTTCGCGATTTAAAAAAAAATCAAACTCCCAACTCCCGGGGACGCGTATAACTGCGTTGATTTACTTTTATTATATCTTGAATGTAGCCCCTCTTCTCGGCTTGCGCCGCTTACGAGGCGAAGTTGCGCAACTGCGAGCTTAAATTTAGCCTGAAAATGAAACGTAACATGCAGATTTCGGAAATTCCTGTAAGTTTGAGTCGCATCCGCGTTAATGCGAGATAACGCCGCCCAAAATTTCAGTTCTTGAATGTGTGTGTTGCACATATCGTATAATTTTATCATCTCTCGTTGCCGCTTAAACGTGGAACGTTTCATTATATGTTTACGCTTGACGACCAAAAGTGATATCTAAAATTCAGATCGAACCGGCGTAATGTTACGATAGTCAACGCGCGGTTATCACGAATGAGAAGATTGATATTATTCCGAAATAGCTCTCTCGAATCACTTTGAATTGCTTTATCCTTCTTTAAAACTAGTTCGTATAATTTCTCGGTAAACAATAACGCACAACTTTGAATTTTCAAATTTAATTATATTTTCTACCGCTCTATATACTTCGTTTCAGTAGTTAAGCCTAAGTATGGTCAGACGGTTCATTTTGAAAGCAAAACTTAAACTGGAATTTCCATAAATTTTAACATTAAACTTGAAATAACAAGCTGTAAATAGTACTTTTTAAGAATTTCAAGGAGTGATTTTGCAAATTCCGCTGGCTGCTGGGAAGATAAAATTTTCTAAAGCTTTGGCATAAAAAAAGGAATTAATTATGTATAAAGCAGTACATTTCTAAACGTAAATTTTCGTTTAATAGACGAAAGACATTTAATAAAAAGAGTTTAATAAATCTGACGCATAAGAGGTCCGAATAATCACGCTTGAAAGAATGGAATGAAAAAAAAATCGGTCGTAGGGGCAGAGGAGGTGGTAGGCGGGGGGGGGGTAGAGAAGGGTGGTTAAGGAGGGTTGTGGTTTAAGAACGAGCGCAATTAATCCAGCCATTAACCCTTCATCAGACCATTTAAAATCCAAGTCAACATTAAGCGATAGTGCTTGCTCACGGGGTCACCGGGAAGGAAGAGATGGAGGGGGTGGGCACACGCCCCTTTCTTTCTCCCCGTTCCTCCCCGCAAAAGCTGCAATCACACTTAAAATCTGAAAAGCCAGATCATCTAACTACGTCAGCGCTGACAAACAAAAGAGAAAAAGAAGCCCAAAATGAGCGACAGAGTAAGAGAGATAGAGGTAGAGGAGCTGGGAGGGGGGGTGGAGGAAGGAAGGGAGATTTAAGGTCATTTTGTATGGAATATAATATCCCCGGGAGGTAGAGAAGGCAAAGGGGAGTCGGGCGAGGATTCCACGCTTCATACAGGTATATAGTCGCCAGCCGCTGTAGAGGCGTTTATGTATGAAGAGGTGGGGGAGGGAGCAAGGGTGGGGGTAAGCTTAATTCGTCCCCCGAGGGCCTGGAGATAGGCGAGGTTTAAGCTGTTTGAAATTCATTTTGCAGCCGCGGCCCTACTCGGTGCGGCGCGAGGCACTCAGGGCCCACTGTAGTAGGCGAATCAAGATGATGGCACAACCGAAGGTCATCCAGAGGAGATACGAGAGGGTCGACCAGACGTGAGTGCCTCTTTGCTACTCTCTGCTTATATAACTGGAAATACGTATACATGAATAAATTTGCCAATCCGGCTGCCGCTACTGCTGCTACGGGGGCGCAACGCTACTCTCTCCCACTGCTGTTTATGTCCCCATCTTCTTCTCTTCCCCGCCATCCCCTTCCACGCAGCCAGCAATACGCACACACGTAGGACCGAGGAAAATTTCGGCTGTGAACCCCCGTGCGCTCGAGCTGAACGAGACTCTCGCTTCATCGCCTTCGAATCGTCGGCTTTATTCAAATCCTGTTTTTATTTTTCCTTCCCCAGATCCTCCCCAAACGTTTTTTCGCATTAAAATTTTTGCTCCCACCTTTCACGACGTTAATTACCTTGAGCATCGCGTGTCACGCGCCAACCTTTTTTTTCTTGATATCGGAGCCCTTTTTTTTATTCGCAGCGTTTACCGGGGATGATACGCGCATGTTTATTCATAAAGTATAAGTGCTTTTTAACCAAGCCGCGAAGGGCGAAGTGGGGCAAGGGACGCGAAGGAGCAAACATCTCGCATGTATATAAAAGTAAAGGATCCCGGAAAAGCATGTGGTCAAAGTTAACGAGATATAACGGGGATAGAGAGCGCTGGGGAGGATATGGGAGGGCGCGAGCAGCCGGGGGGAGGGGGAGAGGGACGTTGAGAAAACACGTCTGAATATGTATAAGTAGATGCGTGCCGTATCTGGCAAGACGCGTCTTACGTGCTGCGACACGCATTTACTTGCATAAATTAAGATCCACAAAGAGTAGTATTTTACTTAGTCATTTCGCCGGCGTTTCTCACTCTCTCGCACACTCGCGTGCGACCTCGTGTTCTTGTTAATCAAACTGAAATTCTTCGCTGCACGTTACGTCGCCAGCCTTTCTCATTCGAATTAAAAGCGGCCGAAAGTATGAAAAAGAAAAAAAGAACATGATAAAACGCGGAGAGACAAAAAAAAAGGTGAATTTAAATTGAATAAGGAAACGGCCGAGGGTAAATCATATCGATATTTGGCAATCTTCGAGCTCTCTCGCATCTTTTAACCGAAAGACTTTTACCTTGAGGGGATGAAGGGGAGAGAACTTCCTGTTTGCGATACAGGCACGATGGAGTTAGTGAAAATTGCTTTCTCCCCTTCTCATCGGTCCTTTCCTTTTTTGTTGCTCCCCTTCCCACCCTTCTTTCACCCTTCTTTTTTTTGTGTATGTGAAGGGGCAGCAGGGTGGCTTATGTGTACGTGTTCAGATATGTGTGTGTGTGTGTGTGTGCGCGCGCGCGCGCTTTGTTCCCATCTCAGGTTTTCAGGATCTCTCTTTCTCGGTAACTCTCTTTTTACATCGACTCCTTACAGGGGAGTGAACATACAGCAGTATCGGATGCAGCAGGAGGCCGGCGGCGGAGAGGCGAGCAAGAGAATCCTCGATCTAGCCCTGCCCA
>JAPYYQ010003374.1:0-11663 GCA_030522585.1 Anagyrus pseudococci | reverse complement strand
TTTCTCGGTTTTTTTTTTTTCATCGGGACTGATCGAGCCTTGCGCTGGTGAGACGATGCGTTTTTGGTTTGACTTGCGAATCCGGGGCTGTCAGGGCTTGGTCTGGCCTACTCTTAAATTGTCGTGTCGGTGATATTGGAAATTTTTCGGGGTAGGGGTTTTTATCGATGCTTGGCTACGCTTTCCATTCTGATACGTTTTCTTATAATATATTTTGTTTTATTATACAATAAAGGTTACGCGTGTTTTGCGGCTCATAGAAGACATGTTAACAAAATGTTACGCCGTGGCATTTGGTGTTTAATAAATATGCAAATAAATTGGCAAAGAACACATGTCATCGTGATAGCCGCTTGATTTCTTACACGAGCGATTTACACGCTTTTTCTATTAGCCTTTTCATTTTTGTTTCTTCCTCTTCTTCTTCCTTTTTTGGCTTGCTTCATCTTTCATTGTTTTCGTCGATGGGGGAAAAAATAAGATTAACGCACGTAACGGGCGCGCTATTAAACGTTTCGCCGTGGAAACCAGTATACGAAACACGAGGGAATTCCTTAGGGGTAAAGTCAGACCCTCTTGCACGTGACCCGAGAGATTTTGGCTCTTTCGCCGTTATGGATTGCGAAAAGGACTGAAAAGGGGGTGCTGGAAATATTACAGTATTCCTTGTAACTTAGACTTATTACAGCTGAGGGGGATAGAAAAAAAGTCTTTATTTTTTCTCTCCCACCCGCTGTCCTTTTTTTCCTTATTATTTGTCTAAGCTCTATATTTTTAGAAAACTTTCTACGCTATATTTTTAGTTTTTATCGCTTTTCGTTGGAAATGTTGGAGGAATTTTTATAAATGTTTAATGCTCATTCCCTCTCTTTCTCTCTTGGGCTAGAAGGAAAAAAAATAATTGAAACGCCGCTTGTAAGCTGCTGTTTACCCGCACTTTTTACCATCGACAGAAGAAGACGAGTGTTTCAAAACCGCAATCTAACAAAACCAAATATTAAATGGGGATACTTCAAAGCCTCGGTTACTAATTTAAATTCAGCGAATAATTACTAAATGTTGATGTTAGACATTGCGGATGCGCTGATATTTACCCAGAACTCGTTCGTTGAAACGCAGTGTCGGAAATCAAGACAAGCTCGTACAGGAAGCGTGTTTGCTCTCCCGAGCAAGACCAGCATCATAAGTCTGTGCAAAGTAATCTTTTATATTTTTTCTTTTTTTTTCAATGCCTCTCTATTTCGATTATTCTTTGATTTCCTCGTACTTTTCTCTCTTTTGCCAAGCCGATATCTATACCAGCAGCGTAGAAACATTAAGCTCTCGCGGGCGTATATTGACGATACCGGTACTGCATGTTTCACTGCTGCCTCTCTTCCACTCACTAAGTGTCGAGCAAAGTTTTTGTGCACTGGGGAAAAATGGCAGGTTCATAGGGAGCAATTTAACAATTCCCTTCTCTCTTGGCTTTGTTACATAACTGGTATATAATGTACGCGGGTGTATAGTCGAGTCTTGTTTTTGATAAAAAAAAAGCACAGAAAGATAGAAGGAGCGATGTAAGAGCGGCCTCTATAGCTTTGAAGATATGCGACTAGTCGGAAGGTCGATGAAGCGCGAGCGCACTTTATTTCCGTACACAAGGTGAATGTCCCGGCGGCTGACGATGGACTCACTCACTCGCGGCGACCATATGGCGCTTGGAGAAATCGAACTGGCTTTGCTTAACTTACCATTACGTATAGAGCTGCGTAAGGTTGAATTGGCCCTTTCTTTCTTTTTTCTCTTAATTTCTTTGCGGAGCCCTACGTAGCTTTTATTTTTTTACGTTTCTTTTTTCAAATCTGCAAAAAGCTCGATATGAAAATAAATACTGATACGGAAAAAAGGAATAAGAAATTAAAATCAGAGGTTCCTGGGGGGGGGGGAGGAGGGGGAAGTATTCCTACCATTAATATTCTTCACACGTGAAATATAAAAATGGAAAATTATGAAAGCAATAGAGGAAGAGAGAAGAGAAAAGGAGAGGAAAGGTGGGCTTGCCAACATCCCAATTTTCCACACTCTCATTCCTTTCAAACGGCTATCGATAAGCAGTCGCGCAGCATCGTATAAGGTAGGATATAAAAAGAGTATGTAACTCAAGGGATGAAGGGGAGAAGGAGAGACCAAGCGGCTCGAAATATCCAGAGTCACGAGCGCGAGATAAATTATGAAAAACACACGTTCGTAGATGGAATTTCGCGGACGATATCGAGGGAGAGGCAGAAAGGTCGGAGGGGAGAGAGAGAGAGATATAGAGAGAGGGAGGAAGATCGAAGTATAAGGGAAGAGAGGCAGGATTTTTCCTTCATGCTTCGACGGCCCTATCGATTCCGGGGGAAAAGTCGAAAAGGCTCTCTCTCTCTCTCTCTCTCTCTCTCTCTCTCTCTCTCTCTCCCCATGGCAACCTGGTCCCCCTCGGCTCTTTCACCGTACTTAATTCCGGCTGCGAATTTTCACTTTTCCCCTCCTTAGAATGTATGCCTGCTCGGCTTTTCTTCCAACAGCGCACGTATACGAGTATTGTCATTTCTAGCTGGTAAGTTTCTCGTCGGCCCCTTTTCTTCCTAATTATTGGACCAATGGGCTACCGAAATAATTTCGAAATTGCATCGAGGACTGTCCCAGCTTTCCCTTTTTTTTCCTTTTAACGATCCATCAGTGAAGAGTAGGAGCATTACGCTATTAGAAGCATCTACGTCAGGATTATTCATGCTTGAAATTCGCTGGGAGGGATGTATGAGTTATGGGGTCCGAAGGAGAGAGGGAAACCCGCTGAAAAGTGTCAAGCTCCCGAGTTCATGATGGCCGCCCTCAAGTTTGCCCGGTACTTCGTGCTCGGCATACTCGGCTTCGCCCCTCACCCACCCACCTCACCTCTTCACTGCTTCCTCTTTCGTTTTTTACGACTCTCGCGCTCCTCGCGTTCCTTTTCTCTTTCCAACTTTTCTTTTTATTTTTTTTTGCTCTTCCTCCTGCCATCCTTTGAAGATATGAATCTTACGCGTGCTGCTACACTCCTTCAATACTCTCGAATGCTTTCCTGAGCGCGCGAGTTTGCTCTGTAATAGTCCATGACTTTTATCAAAGGAACATTTAGGGCTATTGCGTTAGGGGTTCTCAAGAGTATTAATTATTATTTCTCCGTGTGTTTAGAATAATTACAAACTTTGAAGCTCGTACGTTACAATTTTTTATAGGCAACGGTTTTTTTTTTAAATTGTAAAAAATTTTGGGAATTGCTTTTACCGTGAGGTGAATTCATTGGGTGAGGGGGGGAGGGAGCGAACGGTCTTAGGACGACGCGCACGTGGCGTATGTGTACGAGCGAGGGAAGCTTAACATCTGCGAGGCCTTTGCAGAGAGAGAGAGAGAGAGAATAGCCGGTGTGCGAGATTCACAGCAATGAGCCTCTCAACACTCATCGATCAAATTCCACACTACGGGCGAGCTTGGGAAATATGTTTATCGCTCATTATTCTAGAATGACTTTCTTGTAGGCAAAAAAAGAGAGAGTAGATTTCTAACTTTTCTCTTGCGTCGGAAAGGAAAAGTTGCTGGTTCTCGGATTGAGCTTATTTGTTGCTGGAGGGTCGAACAGGGGGGGGGGGGCGGGGTTGTTAAATATAAAGTGAAGGTTTTGAGAAAATTGATGGATTTTTATTGGGGCTCGATATTGTATATATATCGTATGTACAGGGGCGCTTGGGGAAAGAAAAAAAAATGCGGAGAAAATAAGTTTGCCCAAGGCAATCATTTCTGGCGTACTGTAATTATGATTCAATGTAACAAAGTTTTTGGGGGCTGTAAGGCGTGTCGCGAAAAATTCAGCCCTCGTTCGATCTTCTATCAATTACCGGTTGCTGATGGAGAAAACAAAGTGAAGAAAAGAATCTTACGTATTCGAGTTGCAAAAAGTTTATTTTCCGAGGTAATCTGTAAGTTTTACATTGATTGCGCGAGAAATCAGCAAGATGGAAAAATGAGAAATTTAGGAGGATGTAGACGAGGCTGAAATAATATACTCGGTGTAACGATTCTTTCCAAATAACTAAAAAAGAAACATTGAAATCTCCGTCATCCAATTTGATGGAATATCCCAGCGACTCACTCAAACGTTAGGATGAATTCGTCTCGTATAAAAAAGCAATTTGTTTACGTAGAAAGCGAGTAAAAAACGAACAGCATTGCCAATAAAAGCCAACTATATCTTATTAAAACTTGTTAAAAATAATTAAAATTATAGCTGCAACACAAATATACATATTTTGCCTCTGGGGTAGGAGAAGAATTTCAATGAGCGCCAGGGTTCAAAGAACAATTCCACCTTCTTCATCCTTGGCTTTCGGGGCTCTTTTGCTTTTCTTGCAACCAAAGTAAATTCCAACCTGTCGGGGCGCGATTGTTTAAAAAATCTCATTTACGCGCCAAAAGAGGATTGTCGAAGGCCTTACTGGCAATTTCGCGATACCACAGAAGCCGCGCGAGCGCCCTGTGGAGAATAAAGAAAGACAACAACAACAGCATCAGCAGTACAGGCTCCCAGAAACGATCTAGCGAATTTTCGTATTCCCGCACACGCCAGCGCTTCGAGAACTCTAAATTCCTGGTTAATTGTTATTTCGATCGGTGCCTAGCTCGAATCCGAAATGCAATTAAGCCTGAGGATGGCGATGAGGGACGGTGGGGGCGGGGAAATGTAAACGATGTAAGCGACTTGCTCGCTATTTGCCAACGACTTCACCGATGCTTTTCGGATCTTTTATTTCTCTCCCTCTCTCTCTCTCTCTCTCTCTCTCTCTCTCTCTCTCTCTCGACATTTCGTTAATTTCGCTCTGATTTTGGTATTTCGACTGTAGCAAAGTAAATGTTTACGTTTGAATACTCAAAGAAACTCATTAAAAACGAAATGCCAAGACGGCAAGTTTTGAATCAAAAAATTACGTAACGTCTGCCGCCGATTGACATTGCAAGTCGAAAAGTCTCTCGCAATCTTCCTACAGAGGCGAAAGTCGGTGTACACACGCACCACCGATCCCCAAGTTCCAAATTTCACCCTTCCGTATCCCCCCCCCCCTTTGGAAATCCGTTACCCGACGCATGCACCTTTCGACCGACAGCCGGAAAAGCAGACTCTACGCTTGGGGTCGAAAAACCAACACTGTCAAAAAAGGATGGGGAGAGGGGGGCAAGGTGGAGGGGAGAAGACACCAGAGGCAAGCCCGCGAGACCAGGTGCAGCTCGAGCTCGACTGAGTGCGTTGACCTCCATCAGGCGCTTCTCTTCTACATACCTAAGCCCTTAGTTCTTGGAATTTAGTAAGGATGAATATTTATGTGCTCAGCGACACGGCAATGTGCATCTTCTTGCCCCCCCCCCCCTGCCCAGTCCCTTGTTTTTCTCTGCCGAAGAACATGCGAATCAAGTCTTATGCATATACCGTGCGTTATTGGTTCGACAGTGTGGAAAGTTTACTTATGGGTCGCGCGAGGGGATCGTTTGAGTAGGCTTTGATTTCAGTAGCAGATGTGGTACTGACTGTTCTATGGTACAGTTTGATTTCATCGGGTTTTCCGAAGAAGTAGGGAAATTGTCGATACGATTGGTGAGCCGTCGGTTTCCGTTAAGGTCACTCGTATTCGTGCGGTAACATGGGCCTTTGAATTGATCCAAAACGTTGGGAATGTATAGATTATAATAATTGTTACCAAGTTGTAGTGGCTATATACTGGGAAACGGAACTCTATGATTACAGGTTTGTTGTGTTGCGGATTAATAAAAGATCCGACAAGACTAATTGCCTCGAACGCTTATTATTCGACGTCACGTAGGTCTGTATAACCGTGGCAACAGTCGACTAAAACCTCTCCGTTGTACAGGGCGAAACAAGCCAAAAATTCCGTGCATCAAAATCGAGGAGAGATCACAAAAAGAGAGTAATTAATTAATATTCAGGGAAAAGAAAACCGGTTTTTCACCGGCACTAAAGCATAGATTATCCAGGCTATCGGACCGACTACATCTGCCCGAACGCTACTTCCAGCAGGCTTTCGCCATTAGCAACGCCTCTCTCTCTCTCTCTCTCTCTCTCTCACCCGATGCAACATCCCCCAACCCCCCTTCTATTTTCTTCCTCTTGGCGCACATCTCCCTCGGAAAACAGGCGCGCACAGTTTTTCCCGTCGACCCCTCGGACGCGTAGTCCGAGAGAGAGAGAGAGAGAGAGAGAGAGAGAGAAATATAGCTACTGAAGAGAGGGGGAGGGAGAGAATAGCCGGCGGAAGGAAATCGATCGGCATATAGCCGCCATAAGCGCGTTATTATTGCCGCGTCTGGCTCTTCGCGGGGCAGCCGATCGATCGAGCTGGCTAAATATTTTAGAAGCGAGAGTGCGTGCGTGTGTGCTGCGGCGGCGACAACGACGCTCGCCTGCTCGTCGACGGCTAACGACCAAGTTTCCGCTAGAGTGCTCTTTCTCTCTGTGGACGTGAAACGCTGAAAGACTGAGCTTAGTCTTTTTACGATTTTATGCGATGACGGAGCCAGCGGCTTTTTCGATGCGAATTAATCAAAAGTTTGGATGGATTTGCTTTATTTTTAAAAGATGCTTGCGACTTTCTACCTTGATGTTCTTTCACGATGCCATCGTTATGGAAGTGTCGTGGCTCGGAATAATATATAAGCTTATAGAGGGAGACAATGTCCTAGAGTGTATGAGTAAATATTGTGTTAAAAAACCTAGTACCATTAATCACAAAATTTAATGACGAAAAAAAAAACGAGGTAGACTACGTATGTGGAACAAAGTCCAATATGATTCATTGAATTTTTATACGTAGCATCGAAAATAAAATAAAATAAAACTACAGCAGCCGATAGCTCGGTCAGAGAGGCCTTCCAGCTGTCATGCTTATTAAGTCCTGTGTCACTTAATAAGCACTTTTGGGGCCAAAAAAAGGGTAGGGCACGACGAGCAATCTTATTACTCGAGCCGTCTGCGCTACTGTCAACCTTAAACTCTCTCTCTCTCTCTCTCTCTCTCTCTCTCTCTCTCTCTCTCTCTCTACCCAACCACATCCACGTTCGCTCTTTTCCAAAAACCCAAACAATCGCGAATTCTTAGGGAATCGAAAAGAAAAGCAAAGTAATGGAGCCTTAACCAAAGGCAAAGCTTCTTTCCCACATCTCTGCAAAACTTATTAATTTTGCATTAGATCGCGTAGTCGTCGCCGTTGACGTCGTGGTTGTTCACGCGCAAGCAATAAATCAGAAAAGCTGTGGGGACAGGAGGGGAAGAAGGTAAGGTGGTGGAAAAAGGGCAGCCTTTGCGAGACGCGTCGTATAAATCACTACGGCTCGCGAAAATGATTCCGGCGCGCGCGCGCGAGTATTCACCTCCCCTTCTCCCTTAAATTAATTACCATAAGCCCCCGTCGGCCTCTTATTTCATCCGCGCCCGCGGTCTATGTATACCATAGACACGCTGCCGCCTAAGATCGGCAATAAATAACGGCATTAGACTGAGGCTTATCTGCGTCGAGGGTCGCCTCTCCGCGCACGCCCTCCTTCCCACTCTCCTTCGATTCTTCTTTTTTTTTTATTAATGCCCAAACCCTTTCGTATCGACTTGCCTTATTAATTGCACGAGCATAGTCGTCGACTCGATTCTTCAGCAGCCTCACCCTCTAATTTTCTACAGAATCTCTAACTGGCTATATTTTTAAACGCAACATCGCTCCATGATAGATAGAAATCGAAAAAAGCCCACATTAAATGCCTCTGCCTCCTAGCCTGTGTGACGATTAAAAGTTGTGCATTTGAAAAGAGACGATTAAGCAGAGAGAGAGAGAGAGAGAGAGAGAGAGAGAGAGAGAGAGAGAGAGAGGCTTCATTGAAAGGGTCTCGTTATACCATTGCTTAAAACAAACTCCCTCAAGCGTTTAATGCATCGTTTCTCTGGCTTTCTTTTCATTTTTTTCTTTTTTTTAACGGCAGAAAACTATAAAAGCTCCTTAGTTCTCGGTTAGGAAAAAGAAGAAAAAGGCAATACGGTAAGCTCTCGGCGTAGTCGTTCTTGTCGCGCGCCTCACTCACTCTCGCAACTTTCAAGATGTAATCGTCTTTGCCATCGCCTATAAGTCTATTATAAGAGAAATTTCGAAGATTCCTCAGCTCTCGGTGGAGGGTATCGCTGTTTCGACGGAGGCGCGCCTCTAATCGTCGCAAAGAGTCTTAGCGCGCCGAAAGCCAGCCTGGAAAAATATGCCCTAACTCCACCCCCCTCTCTCTCTCTCTCTGTCTTGAGAGAAAGAGCCCAACAATCGCCTAGCCGTTTTATGAGGAAGGAGGTAAGCGGATCATAATTTGATAGCGGTGTATTCCGAGCTCAGGGAGGGGGGGGCAAGATAATTTAGAGCCTCCTCGCGAGACGGAGACAGGAGCGCTGTAGTTAAAGTATGCGAATTCCTCGCGCTCGTTGCCGAAAATTTTGACTGTCACGACAATGGGCCGCTTTGGAGAGAGAAAGGGAGTTAGAGAGGGAGAGAAAAATATGGAGAAAGCTTGCAATTAGCCGGCTGCTCGTCTAGGTGAATTTGTCGATATAGGCTGCGGCCACTCGAGAAAGCAGCGGCGGCGGCGGCGGCGGCAGCAGAGAGGTCGAACACTCGAAAGGCTCGGGGCCTGTCAGCCGCAGACGCCTCTGTGGCAGCTCTTGTCGGTGGCGATGCCGCGGCGACTATTGATTCGCGCGGTTATATCCTTTGTGCGCCCGAGCTAATGGACGCCTAGGCTATACGCGCGAGAACTGCTTTCTTCCGCTCATCCGGATGTGCAGCAGCAGCAGCAGCAGCAGCAGCAGCAGCAGCAGAGGAACGATATGTAAACGCTGTTGACGGCCCGAGGTGTCATTGGCTTTGTGGTCAGTCCGAACATAGTCGGTTGGTAGCTACTCTCCGAGCCGAGCTTTTCTTTCGGATCGTTATCTTGTTTCTTTGTCGCTGGGCTTCCTTCCTTCCGACTGATTGCATCTCGAGCTGGCGAGAGGAAAAAGAAAGCTCGTTGAAGAGGCTGTCCGATAAGCCCTAAAGCCAAACCTCGGCTAAAGTCAGTCTGTTCGCGGTGAAGCCGGAACACTGCGGTATACTCCTAGCCCAATAAGAAAAAAGATTCTCTCGCTCTCTTGCAGCTGCTCATAGGAGAGTGCGCGTGCAAAAGTGGGCGCGGAGCAGAGGGTGGAAACAGAGAGTGGCATTGGCGGGGCGGGGGGGGGGGGGGGCACACGCGAGCGGCGCGGTTGTAGGTATACACGTAGTACGTCGCTGGGGCGTCGACGTAGCTTCCGCTTCTCGTGCGCGAGAATACGTGCGCGCGCGGGGGCAAATGCAACAGATGGAATAGAGGCGGCCGGGTGAGGCAAGCCTTGAAATTCCACTGCGAATTCAACTCGCAACGCCAGGCTGACGCCAGTTTTATCTTTCTCCTGTATACCCCTTCTCTTTCATTTCACGTGCTCGCGCTGATACGAATCAGCAATTTAACGCTGATTATTCATTAGTCTTATTCGCTCCTTTCTCTATCTCTCTCTCTCTGGTATAAGGGAGTGCCTTATAATTTTCGATGGGGTGTATTAAGTTTTCAACGGGACCGCTTATCTTTATAATTTAACGTTCATTATTTTGAGGATGATTATTGTTTTATAATTTATATAGAAGAAAACGCGCGCCGTATTATTGGTGGGTCCTCGAATCGAATATGAAGACTCGTCATATTTCCGGGTAGCCGATGGATGACCATAGAAATGAACGAGAGAGAAAGAGATGAAACAAAATCGAAGTCGTCGAAGGAGGTGTAGCCGAGGTGAAGAGCAGCGATAGAGAGAGAGAGAGAGAGAGAGAGAGAGAGAGGGAGGGCGAGGGAGTCGGTATAAGCAGAGGAGGCGGCGTTGGTGAGCGGCAGCGAGAGAACGGAGCAACAGCAGGGAGGTCTGAATTATTGAGTCGAGAGGCGCGGGCCTCCTCTGCCCCTTCTCTCACGACAGACACGCGCGCCTCCTATAAGGCGGAGGAGGAGTAGGAGAGATCGATGTCGCGGGAGAGAAGAGCAACGCCTCCGGCGGCAACGATCGGCGAGCTTTTCCTTCCGTCCGGAGTCGGCCCTGTACATCGTACATTATGCAAGGCCAGGAGGGTGCCGGAGCTAGAGCTGGCCGCGCGGGGGTCGCGCTCATCTTTCTCCGGAGCCGACGGCTGGCTGCTTTACTCTGCGGCCAGGAGCAAGAAGGCCACGTGTACTTTCTTTTTTTCCCAGCTCTCCGATGCTTTTTATTAAGCCAACAGCCAGAGGGAGGCTTGTCTCGCGGAATTTCAATGCGCGCGTGTAGACGCGCCACCGCTGGGAGCTCGCTTGATATCTGATGGATGGATGGACCAGTATAAACTTCTCGCTCTCATTCTTACACCCTTTCTCGCCTGCTTTCTCCTTTATTCATTCGCCAGGAGTGAATTGAAAAATTCGCCTTTTTCCCCAGAGCCAGCATCGGATGGATGGCTTTTCGATATTTCATCATGCTTTTTCCCACATCTCCTTCTTTTTCATTTTCGCGGGGAGGCAGCGCTGGGGGAAAAAAGGCTTTGGGAATTAGTGATTAAGCGGGAGGCGCGACCAATCAACCTAGTGCCTCGTTCGAAAGACTTGAACGGATAAACAAGCGAGCCAAACGAAGTCTGGAGCAAAAAAGGGCTTTTTTCCAAGGGCCAACGAGAAAGGAGTGGCCGAAAAAGCGGCTAACCGAATTTCCATCCAGCGAGTTTTAATCGAGCCCTAGCGGTCTAGGGGGCAAGGAGGGAGGGGCTAGTGGTGCCTCGAAGGGCGCAACTTGGTTATCCCGCGACAGAGGCGAAACAGCGAGGGGGGATGCGCCGTTGAAAAGCGCGCGCGCGAGTGTCTGGCTGGGAGAAACGCTCTGGGGGTATAGCGCCTACAGAGGCAGAAAAAGGGCTCGGAGAAATTCGAGAGCCAGCGGGATTGGAAAAATCCGGGGGCAAAAAGGCTTTCTTGCCGCTCGCCTCGGAAAAGCGAGTTTCGATTTCGCGTGGTAAAGGTGGCCGAGGGGCGGGCTAGCCGAGCTATTTCGCGAACCGCTGGCTTTTTGAAAACGATAGACAGATACAGAGGGAGCCAGCCAGCCAGCCTGGAATCGGATTTCAACGAGCCCCGGGGAATCGAATATTAACGCTACAAGCCTATCGGATCGCAGCTGCGATCTCTCTCTCCCTCTCTCTCTCTCTCTCTTTCTTTCTCTCTGTGTAGGCGATGAAAAAATTCCGCGGCCCCTTTCTCGGCGATTCTCTCGTTAAATAGATTCGCGCGCGCAGGAAGGTGTATACCAGCTACCTCATGTTAAACTCTTTGAAACTCTCGGCTGAGGAAAAAGAGACAGAGAAAGATCGGCTGATGCACAGCTATTCTCTTGACAAAAGACAAAAGCCGGGCTTTCGGCCCTTCCGTGGCGCTAATATTCAGTCTCTCATTGGGCGGAATTTTTTATGCCGCTGAAATATTAACCTAACAAAGGCCCTCGTATATATATATATATATATATATATATATATATATATATA
>JAPYYQ010003373.1:0-11663 GCA_030522585.1 Anagyrus pseudococci | reverse complement strand
TCGTACTCTCGCGAAGCTAAGACGTTGTAATTGAATCGTTCTTCATTAAACATATTTTATATTAAGTAATTGTATTATTCATTTTCCCAATACATTACATACCCGTTCCGCTTCGAACTTTTAAAAACTTGCGACTCTTCATTTGAGCTTTTATGATGTAGTCAGCGGAAATGCGAGTTTCGAACCGATCGATTAATTCGAACGTTAGGCTGGATGGTTGAATAATGCAGCTGCGGCGTCTTTTTTTTCAACTTATAAGTTTGATTACACAATTTAAGTTTCAAAGGTTTGGATGACAGATGCCCTGGAGTGCAAATATATACCTCGGCTGCATTGTATTTTCCCTGGCAAATGTACACGTCAGTCGTAAACAATACAGCTTACTTCATTGATGCTTTTTTTTTTTAAAAAAGAAAAAAATATTTTCAACGCGATAAGACTTACATTATCTGCGATCAGTGCCTAACAATGTTGTTTCGTTCCATCGCCAACGATCCGTGAGAATAATCGACTGGCATTTTTGTTTTTGTTTATGTAGGCCGAGAAAGAGAGAGAAAGCATTCAAAGTGCGCTTAAAATAAAGCAAACTTATCATCAGCTCTGCGTTATGCTATCGGTTTGACATTCACGCGGTTTTGTTTATTTATAGCTCTCGATGCAAAATATCAACTACACGAGATACACCCAAACACACTAACGCTCATGTAGGGATGGCTAAAAGAAAAAAAAGAGTACTACGCGTTTATAAAAAGATTCTTCCAAAAATAGATATATATTGTATTTCATAAAAAGTCCTTAGAATAGAAAACTCTTTATACAAACTTTACAACGGAGTTAATGTTACACACTTACACAGACACGCTATGTGTTCACACGAACAATAATAACAAAATAATATTAGTAATGGTGAGAAATTGAATAATTTGTCGTTTGTCAGCTGAGCTCGGCTCGGGAGCTTCCGTTCCAAAGGGAATTATACTGCTGGGTTCTTCTTCGTCGTCATCCACTGTCGTTGTCTCGTCGTCATCCTCGGTCACTGTGGTCGTGTCCTCTTCATCTTCCGTAGTCGCAGCTTCGTAAGCTTGAAAAATAAGAATGTATGGAATATTTGTATTGAACAGGTTGTCTATTAACAAAGCCTATAGCCATATACCTATTGTGCTATTGTTCAGTTCATCGAAATCATCTCTGTCGCAGAGAACGGCCGCCGCCATGGCATCGATCACGAACAAATCGTTTTCGATGTCATCGTCGTCATCTTCGTCGTTCACGCTAAAACGAAATTATGAATGAAAATTTCGATACGAATACAAAATTGAGCTCGAATCCGAAGCTGAAACGTACTTTTCTACGTCGGCGTTGCTCGAGTCTACCATGACTTGCAAGTCCTCCTCGAGATCGGGATACATATCAGTCAGATTCAGCGTCTCTCGTGACGCGCCGAAATTGATAACGAGCAGACAAGTGTCATTATCTAAAGACCTGCATAAATTAAAAAAGAAAAGAAAAAAATCTCGTCAGATAACGAACAAATAAGTCGGGTGAAATCGCTTATGTGCACAAAGTGTCGCGATTTCTCGCTTTAAACGAGCTCTCGACCTTTTCAGGATGAGAATGCTGCCGTTGTTGGCGCTGCTGATCTCGTGATCGCCACGGCGGAATATCGGATTCTTCCTGAGCTCGGCGAGTTTCTTGTAGGCCAACAAATTGCTGTCCGGATCGAGCAGCTGCTGATCGACGTTGATCTCGGTGTAGTTGTCCGCGACGGGCAGATAAGTCGTCTCGTTGGAGGAGAATCCAGCGGATATCGAGGCGTCCCATTGCATTGGCGTTCTGAACTCGTCCCGCGAGTACTCCTCGTAGTCGTCCTCCGAGCGCAGAAGGGCTCTCAAGTCGATTGTCTCCTCCCACGACACGTTGCCGTTTGTCATTCCAAGCTCGTCGCCGTAGTACGTGGTCACGTGGCCGGGCAGCAGCATCGCCAGCATGTAAAGACCGTCCAGAAGATCCGGGTTTAGTCGAGACGCTGCTCTGGAGTTGTCTTGGTTCGAAAACTGTAATCGATCGTTCGATAATTATATTTTCCGTCGAGATAAACGAAAATTAATAAGAGAATGGTGCCATTGTACTGACCAACCAGTTTGGCTCGACGCCTTCCGGTAATTGCGCCAAATAGTTCTCGATCAAACTTTCTACATCAGTTGCGTCGATCGAATCATTGAGCTTCGTTAGAAAGAGCGAATTCAAAATCATAATACCCTCGTGCGTTTCGTTTCCAAGATACGATGATAGGTTTTCATCCTCGAGATCTATCTCACCGAGTAACAATCTGTAATGTTAAGGTGTAATATTATTGTAAGCTCGACTGGTTATAATATTATAATTGTTCACAAAATACGTACTTTGGCTTTTTGTTGTTTTTCTCGGCCCACTCGTCAACGTGTTGTCGAATTCTGTACATTAAATATACATTTTCGGATTCACCCATAGTATAGGAATCGTCGTCATCGTCGTCGTCATCATCATCATCGTCACTATCATCTTTGCTGTCATTTTTACTGTCGTCTTTACTGTCATCTTTACTGTCGTCTTTACTGTCATCTTTACTGTCATCTTTACTATCGTCTTTGCTATCATCCTTACTGTCTTTACTATCTTTACTATCATCTTTGCTATCGTCCTTACTGTCATCCTTACTGTCATCTTTGCTATCGTCCTTACTATCATCCTTACTGTCATCTTTACTATCGTCTTTGCTATCGCCCTTACTGTCTTTACTATCTTTACTATCGTCTTTGCTATCGCCCTTACTGTCTTTACTATCTTTACTATCATCTTTGCTATCTTTACTATTGTCCTTACTATCATCCTTACTGTCTTCCTTATTGTCTTCCTTACTGTCATCTTTACTGTCGTCTTTACTGTCGTCCTTACTGTCTTCCTTACTGTCTTCCTTGCTATCATCATCGCTGTCATCCTTACTGTCATCTTTTTTATTGTGCTTGTTATGTTTATCGTCGTCGTCATCGTCCTCTGCCGATTCATCAAGCAAATCTTCATTTTCAAAAAGATAAGATATTTGAGTTATGCAGAATCCATCGACATCTCTTTCTAACCAGAAGTCCAACACGTCCTAAACATAATGAAATATTTTTAGAATTGCAAATAACAAACATAAAATTTAATATTAACGATACATGTAGGACCAATAAACAATTACCAAAATCTCTTGCACAACTTCTTCATTCCTGAAATTCAAATCGGGCTCAGACTCATGAAATTTGTGGTAATACCACTGTTTCCTTGTCTTGTGCCACGTCCAGGCTGAACCTTCGGCGTCGCTGTAAGCGCTTTTCTATTAAAGATGACACGTGTTATTTTTAATGCCGAAATATGAAAGCATCTCGCGGCGACGATATAATATCAACGAGGACGCAGATTTACCCAGTTATTCGGCGGAAGCAGCTTGTTGTCCACAATTTTTCCGTCGGCCCAAATGTAGTAATCATCGTATGGCTCTTCGCTAGCAGCCGACGATTCGAACCATTCGTGATGTTTGCTCGAGTGGTTTGGAACGACATCCAAAATGATTTTAATACCTAACAAATGGCAACGTAGGTTTTTAACAGTTTGACACTAGTTTTTACAAAAATGAATAATACAATAGTTACACATATGATTTACCTCTTTTATGAGCTTCCTGTACAAGTTCATCAAAATCATCCAAATCTCCGTAGATTTCGTCGACATCAGTGAAGTTTGAGATATCGTAGCCCGAGTCGACCAACGGCGAGGAATAAATTGGGCCCAGCCTAATGGCGTCGGCCCCAATACTGTCAATGTAGTCTAAATGTCTAATTATCCCTAACAACAAAGAAAACAATGTTAGATCAACATCATATGTGATGTTTTTAAAAGTCACTTTTTAACGCTTCTTAAAATTTGCGAAGCCGATTTACATGAATTACAATCATTCGAGCACATTGCAGCATACGAGCTACAAATTAAAATTCGATAGCCCGATGAATTTTAATAGACGCGCAAAGCTCGTAAATAACGCGGACGTGTATAAACAGGCGCGTTCGAAGCTGTATCGAATTGACGCTCGAATTGATCGAATGTCGGCCCAGAGTGGCTTCCTCTTCGAATACCCACGCGTTGAAATGCCTCCCTAACGATACATTCAATTCGCCTCTCACCTTGTATGTCACCCTCGCCATCGCCATTGCTGTCCTGGAATGCCCTGGGCAGCAGGTGGTAAATGTGCAGGTTGTGCCTCCAGTCGCGCTTGCTCGTCTCGCTGCTGCTACTGTCATCGCTACTGTCGTCGTCGTCATCGTCATCGGCTTCCTGGGGCTGCTGGGTCGTAGTGGGCACGGCAGCGCCGGCAGTGCGCTCCAGCAAGACGAGCAGCCCGAGCAGCAGCAACGAGACTCGAGTCAGGGATGTCATGGCTCGGACCGAGCGGCTTGGCCAAGTTGGCTCGGCGCTCGGACAGTCGAGCCGGCACTTGGCAGTTGTCGCGACCGGTCGCGAGGGCCGCGACCTTGGTGATCACCGGTCCGCTTGAATTCCCTGCTCGTCGGATGAGACTCTGTATACCTGCTGCTTCGGGTCCACGTGTGTGATTTTTTTTTAATTCTCTTATTTATTTGTTTATTTTTTGGTCTAACGAGGTCATTGAGAAGTTGTTTGTTGTATGCCTATTGCTATTGTTGTCAATGATAATGCCTGTTATATTAATAGCGCGGAATGAAACTTGGACGAAAATAAAAGGAGTTTGCTCATTTGTTGGGACGATTATTAATTGGGCGATAAATGTTTAGCTTGGGCAATTTATGATTTTCGCGCGTTCGTTGACGCAACACTACCTACTGAGAATAACAATGCCGTATATAGCAATTGAATCATTGAAATTCTAATGTTTAATCGTAATTTTTCTAAAAATGTTTTCGCATATTTATATAGCTGCAAAAAGAAAAATAAAATGCGCGCTACGGATGTGCTTTCGAAAGAATTGGATGAGCAAAAAGTTATTTTGAATCTGCGTGCTCTCACCTGTAAATTTAAATTTGGGACAAAACAATGTGCGGATATAAATATATGAAAATCAAGCGAATTACAGGATTTACTTCTTTTTTTTTAATTTTATGATTATTAACTTTTATGTGGATCTAATTAAAGATTAAAAATAGTACGAGTAGTCTCGCGAAAATGTCTTGTGCAGTAAGACTCGTTGAAAATGATGAAAATGGCTCAAACACAGTTATATGGCACAAGTGAAATATTCAAAGATGTAAAAAAAAAAGAAAAAATAACAGATAAATGACATTAAAAAAAGAAAAGCGAATGAGTTGTTAGACGTATAGAACAATAAATTCTTGATATATATACCCAAGTAAAGAAACGAATCGGCGTTTTTATTCCAAACGACGAACTTCCAACTCCCTTCAAATCAGCTGCAGTAGCAAAGAAACAATAAATTTATTTTTTTGTTTCTACGAACCACAGCCAGTACACACAGAGGCGGCTAGAGGGGGTTTATTTTATAACAGCCCGGCGCTTGGGTAAGCAGCACTCGATGCCGGCCAGCTCGGCCCGAGCGCTCGACTGACTTCGCTAACCGGCCAAGAGAGAGAGAGAGAGAGGGAGGGAGCTTCGCCGGGGGAGCCTAGAGGGGCGTCTGCTATTTTTGCGAAGCCCGAGGAAAGCTCGCGCAACAAGACGTAACAGCTCCCATCTCTTTCTCTCGCTCAGCGGCCCCGCGGGCGAGATCAAAAATAATAATCCGCCAGCCGAAGAGCTGTAAGATCGATCTGTTACGCGTGTTGAGCGCGTATTGTCTCTCTAACGCCCCCTTTACCCCTCCCCTCTATCAGCTGTTTGATGCTCGAGGGTCGTAAGGTTTAATCGAATCGATCGTGATACGCTAAGTGGAGCTAATGAGCCGATTATTTTTGGCAGGCTGTTAGAGCAAATCGGCTAATGCTCGTATTACGATGGAGACTTTTGATTTTTCGTTTGATTTTCTCGCGCTTTCGGACCGAGAGCGTTTTGTCACCCGATGAATCTTCTTGGAAATATTCAACTGAGAAACTTACGATCTACAGTCTCTCTCTCTCTGCGCTCAACGTAATTTACGTACTTTTTTTTAAAAAAGCCGGTACAGCGATTTTTCATTTTTCAAAATATGGCTTTTGAGACGACGTTAAAGCGAGCGAATTGATGATAAAAATCGATAAATTTTTGCGAAATTCCGTCGCGCACGTAGTCAAAGGAAGATTTAAAGCGCTCGATGAATAACGAACGAGCCCCCGAGTTCGACGAAATTTTAGCCTTAATATCCTGATATCCTCGTTCGCAAAAGTTCTCAGCGCGCGTGGGAGGAGGGCGAGAAGGAAGCAAGGGGTTAAAGTACAAAGTTATTAATGAGAATCGACAGGGGACTTGGCAGGCGCGAGTCTCTGCTCTCTCGCTCTTCCGAACAAGAGCGGAAACGCTCGGTCTGCCATGAATAATAGGATTAATTCATTTCTATCCTCGTTCGGGCATAGTTTCAGTCCCGGACTATTTTTTTTCATCTTGTTTCCGCTCGGATATTGTAGAATGAATATTTTCTTCTCATTCGACGATGCAATCCGTGAAAATGGTTTCCTGTTACTTTTAACAATGTACGTAAGTTGGCGAATCAAGTATAATTTAAGCCTTTTCTTTTTTAACAATATATGCAATGATTCTCGTATTACGAAAAGCATTAAGTCATTGAGAATAATGGAACAAATCCAACGAGAGCGTTATTATTTATAACATTTTCAAGCATTTATTCTAAAATTGTTCTCGCGCGCATAGAAGCTTGCGCGTTTTGAAACGACTTAATAGTCGCAAGCGAAAAATCAAAGATTTTGAGAAAAAGCAAAATTTATGTTATTCAAGTTGCTAAATTGAAGATAATTTTATGAAATCTTTTATTAAGTATCGTCAAGTTAGAAAGTTACGTTATCCTAAAGCAAAATGTTCTTTTTACATCCTAAAATACTTACCTTCTCGCCTCAGCTCTAAAATCATCCAAATTATAGTAAAAAAAAAACATAAAGAACAGCAACAAGAAAAATCAAGCAAGTTAAACAACATTTAATGTATGTTTATTATTATTATTATTTTTATTATTATTTTACACTTTCGATTCAATTACAATCATTTTGATGAGAGTTCGCTCTCGCGGACGCTACTCGCGCACGCACGTGTGTATAGATATGCGTATCACCGCGTCGCTCGGCCGGACAAATTTCCCGCACACCCGAGACGCATCTCTATTTTGAGAAAAACAACGACTCGCGCGCTCACCCGCGCATGCTTCCCTCGACTCGAATTTCGCAGTAAACTGACTATTTCGTGCATTTTCCAGTAGCCAAAAAGCAGATTCCGTACCCTTTACCGCACTAACCATCGCCTTTCTTTTTAGCCTTGGACTTTTAAACGGTGTATAGAACACAACGGATATTTGAATTATAACGACGACGATAAAGTATCGTCGGCCGTTGGCTTCTCATCGAGGCTGGCGCGGTAAAGGGGACGGAGAATTCGGACAAAGCGACCGGGAAATTCGTCTGTCGAGCGCTGGCAAACGTCGCGGTGATACAGACACACACACACGCGCGCGCCCACGCACAAGTGTACGGATTCGCCGAGTTTTTAATTTCTGTTCTCTCTCTCTCTCTCTCTTGTCGATGAGGCGCGACCAGACACAGGCATCGTTCATTTCTTTTTCTTTTTTGTTCTCTTCGCGCGTCTTTTCGTCAACAAATACATGCTTGCTCCTCGTATTCTTTGTGTATTTATATTTATATTTAGGAAAGTTCAATTGAATATAATATTACTGAATCACATTTTTAATGAAATTTCTTTGTTTTTTTTTTTTCAATAAAACCACGACAAATTGTCAATACATCGATCGATTAACGCAACTAACTTATACATCGTTCGCGTGTGTACAATAAATACGTATACATTTGCAAAATGCTGCCTATACAGTTATTACAAGTCGAATAATCCGAGCAAAAATGTAATTGTCGAAACGAAGTGTGAGTAGTCGGAGTAATATGTAACGTATGCCGCATTTATATATATATCATCGTTATTGAAAACTTTGTCGATATACATAGGTAAAGTTGAATACGCTGGTGCGGTTGGCGCGAGATGATGTCCTTTTTAACAGGGAGAGGGTGAGCTATATAAGTATACGCATATACATACTCTTCGTATAATTCACGTCGTTCTCGCCCGCTAATTGATCATTAAAACGTAATCCAACGGTAGTAGAGTACATATAATAAATGTATATCAGTGATCTGTACAATAGGAATTACATATCGAAGACGGAAGGTGTGAAATGCATCTGGCCTGCGCCATATGTTCTATGTGTGTCTCCTCCTTCGAAACTTACTATAACTTATCTTTCTTTATCCTCGTGAGTACCAAACTTCGCTGGAAGTACTTAAAACCAGTTCAACTAAATTTCTCCTTCATTTTATAACCGTCGATCTACTTTTATACTGTCCTAATGCTTTCTAGTTTACATAACGTAAATATATATAATTACGTTTATATTTATATATATATATATATATATATATAATATTTATATACGTATCATATTTATTATCACTAAATGTTATCCAGTTTTATAAAAAACGTAATCAATGAATACTAGAAAGTTCTTAGTCCCTATTAACTTCCATCTACGGTCAATAAATATATAAGTATAAGACTGCTCCCACATACCGTTGGCTCGCAGTGAACCTAGTTTTATTTTTTTTTCTTTTCGTATTAAAAATCATATACTTGAAGTAATAATCATAGTGAACATTTGGGTACCCTTAACGCTATTGTTTATTATTATCATAATCATCAGCATCATCCATTATTACACAGATTATCGTGAACTTATGCTTAATCGTCAAACGGAAACAAAATAACACCCACGAAAAACACTCGTTTTGCGCATCTTCGCTGTTAAATAAAAAATCCAAACGAAAAAAAGAAACAACAACAAAAAATTCTTTCAGCGATCGGTGTCTATCGGCACAAGCAGCTCGTGCTATAACGCTTGGAAAACGATCGCGGCCTATCGAGGGAGGACGATTTCCGACCAGGGACCCACAGTACGAGCTCTTTCAAAGATTCAAATCCCCAAACGGCCAGCCTCGATTTTTGCTGCTGCATCGGTATATATGTATATAGGCGCAAAGTGGCCCAACGCGAGTTTAACCCTCACAGCTAAGACTCTCACGTGGCTTTTTACCATCCTCTCGCTTCCTCGAACTCGTTATGTCGTCTATATAGGTACGTGTATATGTATATAACGGCGTGTCATATCCCCGCGAGATTCGTTGTATTTCAATTTACGTAAACGCGCGCGCGAGCGCGTTCGCGCCTTTTTTGTTTGCTTTATGTAACGAGTTTTAGTTTTCTTTATCCTTTCTCTCTTTTTTTTTGTCATTATTTTCTTATGTATTTATATTATTTACGATGCCCACTTTTTTGAACGGTACGTTATGTATATATGAATATGTAACAAAAGGATTTTCGCTTTGCATAAATATATATGTATATATAAAGTGCATCTCTGTACAGATATATAGAGCATCTGAGATAGAAGTCGTAAAGCCATTATTTGCTCGTTGGTATATAGAGCGAGTTTATATACTGGCGTCGTTACGGACCACCCCATTGCCATTACCGTTGCTTGAATGCCGCTTTTTTTTCGCTAATTTTTAAGGGATGTTTTTTAAAAATTTTCAAAATAACTTTAATGTTTCTTGATTAACCATCGAATAGAATTTGACAGACTGGTTGTTTTTATTGAATCGTTGAAATTCAACGTACATAATCGCACGTCGATCGCATAATAATCAACAAATTCCGAGATGCGCAAGTATAAAAGAGAAAAAAACTCGATATTATTCAAATGAAGAAGGCAGTTAAAGTATAATCGGGATGCAAGCGTACGTATATACGTAGAGGTGACTCGGGAGGTCGTAAAGAGCCGCGATATACCAGCGCAGTTATACCAGCGAGACTACTTTATGCGAAAATTTTCTGAGAGGACGGAACGTCGGGAAAGGGAAAAAGAGAGCTCGGCTGAAAAGTAATGCGGAAAAGTTTAAGTAATATAGATGGAAAGAGAGATAAAAAGGGATAGGCAGGGGAAAGAGAGAGAAAGATAAAAGACGTGCGTATACACTATAGGCGTGTAAGAGAAGTGGTGGTGGAGATATTCGAGAACAATTTACATGACCTTAGCGCCTGAGAGAATTGGAGATCCTGCTGTGTAAGTGTGTATGTAGGTAGGTATACGTGTGTGGCTGTAAAAATCGCGCGCTTTCGTTTATCCTTCGTTATTTTAATCGTTTATTACTACTTATCTTGTTTATCGATATTATTATTATTATTATTATTATTATAATGTTCCTTTAAACCTTGACTTCCATCCCTTCCATCCCCTCTCTCTTTCTCTCTTTCTCAACGCACGTGGTTTTTAGCTGATGCGCTTATTTTAATCTTTATCGAAATCCCGTTTACATTATTATTTATTTAATCGTCTCGTGCGTTTCGGCACCCACTGTTTGTTCTTCTTTATAGAGCTGGAGCAAACGCAGCGCGTCGTCTTACACATTTCGTCGTTATTTTTCTTTTATTTTCTTTTTCTTTCATGTTATTTTTATTTGAAATCGCTAAACAAGTATACAGGACATTACAACAAAACAACGTTAGCCTGTATACGTTATACATAATCATAGACGTGTATATATATATAATAACGATATAATAACGATAATATCTCGAAGCAATATATATATGTATGTCAATCGTTGAGCTTCGAACGAAAAAATCGTCGAAATTTTCGGTACACGCGCTCCAATGTAAATCGACTTAATCAACATCCGAAATAGTCAACGAGAAGAAAAACATCGACGTGAGATTCAATGGAAACATTTACACTCTTCATCGAAGGTATACACGCGTAAACATCGAAATTAAGTACCGATAAATGCCGAGAGTCTGTTGCCAACAATGATAAACTAGAAAAAATTAATCTCCGAGCGCTCTTCAGCGGAAAGAAAACGCTAATTGTTGCATTTGAAAAAGATGAAGGAAAAAAAATCATCCATGTCGACGGTACAACACATCAATCGCTATATACGTCAAATTCAATTAGCCCGTTATATTAATCGTCCAATTATACGCGCGCACACGCACACCAAGAGATAACAGCAGTAGAAGCAAGCGCTTTATTAGACGAAGGAGATAGACAGAGATAGAGGGAAAGAAAAAAAAACTTGCGAACACACACACACACACACGTACACACCTTGGAGTGTCTCATAATCGTCCGTGAAACACTCAGCTGTTGCAGGCTATAAACTTTCCGCATGATCGACAGCTCGGTCGTGTAGAAGCGCGTCGATGAGTGTCTCTGCGCGGCTCTGCACCTCCTCAGGCGTTCTGACCAAAGCTTCGATCGCCGTCGCGTATTATATAGGCATAATACGAGCGTATATCTACGGTGCTAGCGAAGACTATCCCATTTGGCGATCTCCTAGCGAAGACTATCCCCTTTTAGATCTCGCAGCGAAGACTATCCCATTTCGCAATTGTTTTTT
>JAPYYQ010003372.1:0-11682 GCA_030522585.1 Anagyrus pseudococci | reverse complement strand
ATTTTTTTTAGGGCGTGACGGATTTTCGTTTCACTTTTTCGTTACATGCTAGATTTGAGCTCTCACGAGTTTACTCCCATCCGAAAGTACCTAACGCGCGTAAAGAAGTTTTACTTCAAAAATTGTTATTGTTCTTTGAGAAAGCATACTGCTAAGGTAGTTAGCAGTGGTTTTTTAAATATACATCTAGTGTATCGAATTTGTTAATGTAAGTAAATACTTTTAAATAAAAATAATAGAAAATTTCTTACCATTCGCATTTTCATCTTCGGAGCTATCATCTGAACATAGTTCTTCGCAGATTTCTGTACTTAATTTTGATGTTGTATATTTTCCTTGAGCAAACTCTAACCATTTTGAGACATGCAATATATCATCAGTTCCGACAGGCTGTCGGTATATGTGTCGGTGAATTTTCTCATCGTGTCCCATGAACTTAGAAAGCGTGCCAATTTGCATTTCATTCAAGTTTAAACTAATACCAATAGTTGCAATGTGTTTTCTTAATTTTGTTCCTCTTAGAAGATCGGGAATTTCGGCACCACATTTGCGAGCATAGTCAGCTAGAAGAGGTGATGGGTTTATAAAGCTTTGTTCGCCAGACTTACTAGGAATACCAAAAACGTAAGGATTATCTTCTTCAACATGTGCATTATTTCTGTTCAAAAGTATAGCATCTAAACACTTTTTCATATCATGGTTGATTAGTATCGGTACAACTTTACCATTTTTCTTTCCTCTTGTTATAATTCTTCCATAAGAATTAGCTAGATTTTTTTCCTTGTCACTCATACTTTTGTATAGATCAGGATTTACGTCAGGAGACAACTTTTTGTAAGAATTTTCATAATGGGCTGTTTTTAACCTAGCCACTTCTTCTGGTCTTCTTCTGTTTAAAATTAATATAGAAAGCAAAGTTGTTTGACACAATTTTAAATACACATTATAATCAAAATCGTTTTGCAATTGATCATAGGCTTGCTTTCGTGTTTTGTGAACGTAGTCACTTAATTTTTTTATGTCTTCCAACGATGGAAGTTTTACTTGTCCTTTTTTTATGTCTAAGTGCGTTTGAGATTTGAATACAGTCTTTGAGATCATTTTTTCGAACTTTAGATTCAACATGTTTAGAAATGAATTAATCTCTTTTGCTTTTTGATCACCTAAACCTCTTTCAATTATTTCAGATTCCCACATACGGGCGACTTCTTTTATTAATCTACCAGCATCACGAGCTGTGGCTGGAACATCGAACAGTAAGGTTTTTTCATTAAATTTGCCAAGTGAATTACAAACTTGTATAAATTTATTAGTATTTTTAGGGTGAAGTGATGACGCAAAATCTTCTATGGTCGGTTCAAGTTTTTTCATTTTCATTAAAATACGTGCTAAAAGTCTCATTTCTGCTCTTATTTGTTGGTTGTGGTGTGTCGAAGAACAGTATTTAATTTGTTCATAGTTTCCATAAGTTATTATTGGAAGGTCATGACGAGCTATTTGAGCAATATCATCGTTTTGAAACCTTGACATTATATTTCTTAAACCGAAGTTAGCTTCTTTGTGTACATTTCCAATTGCGAAATTGTGTAAGACTGCTGAATTTGGTATGCTTTTTTCAGTGGTTTCACTATTTTCACAAGATTTACAACACATTTTAATGTGTTTGGAAATGACAGAAGTTGAATAAGTTCCAAGACAAAATGTACATGTCTTGAATTTGTTCATAGTTTTCACTGGTTGACAAGTATTGTTTCGTCTTTGTACTTGAGGTAAGGCGCTTAATGAAGCTTGACGGTTAAATAAAAATGCACCTTCATTTCTAATGCTAGCAATTAATTTTTACCTTTTTTTCATGTCATTAGTAAGTGCGTTACCTTTAGTTCTTTTAGCAACTGGTAGTTCTAAAATTTCAACTACTCTTTGTTCTTTTTTATGCACAGAGAAAAGATGGTCAGTTATTTTTCCACATACGCGTGTCTTACAAAATATGCAATAATACATTTTTAGGTCGCTTGATCTATCTTCTACTAATACTTGTTCGGGATTGGATAAAGCTTCGCCGATCGGCTCATTATGGAATTTTTCAAGATTATGCAATGCATTTTTTAAGAAGTTATCATTTTTGTGATTTGGAAGTTTATTGTTAGTAATAGTCCGTCTAACTAAGTTTGTCCTCCTTATTTTAGTCTTTTTATTTTTTATTGTGATCCTAGAATTTTCTTTTTCATTATCAAGTGATCCTGCACATTTGTTCGATAACGCTTGACTCAATTCTGATGCATTCGTGTTAGTCGATGATATTATTTTTACTTTCTCATCTTTTACTTTATAAGAATCCAAACTTATTTCATTATCATGGTCTGCTTCAATATCTGAAGTACAGTTTAACTCTGGCTTATTATTATCATCATTCATTGATTCATTGTTAATTTCGGATGAATTTTCATCAAAATTGATCTTCTTCCTGATTTTGACAAAAGCTGTTAAAATAGAGACGTTTATAATAATTCCAAAATACAACTAGCTATATTAAAAATTCAATGTTCTTACTTTTTAGATCAATAGGCTTGTGCAAAACTTCATGGGAAAGAGTTTTTGGCTTTGTCGTACACTTCGAATTTTTTAGTATTGTATCTGGAAAGAAATATTTTCTTGATTAATAAGAATTTTTCAGTTTACACTCCAGAAATGTTATGTAAACAGTTTACCTTCTGTACTTTCTGTTGAATTATTTGCAGACTGAAAGCAGGTTTCAGATATTAATGGCTCAACATCTGAATCACCTATTTGCAAAACTTCATTATATGTCGTTTTGACATTTACATCCATACAATTTATTAAATTCTCATCATTTAAATTTTCAAAAATTAATGAATCTGAAAAAACTCTATTACAAAGTTAATTGAAAGCAAAGGACGTACGTGGGTCTCATCTAGTTTCGAAACCAGATGGGACCAATCGAGAAACGGTAGCGTAAATCTGCAAGCTGAGAAATTGTTACTTTTTTTTAGCGAGTACGATTTGAAGTGCGCTCGACGAAGCGAATCGTACAATGTGGCGCAGAACAGCTGATGGTCGGAGCTCGCGCACTATTGTTTAGCATTTTAATTATAAGTATCGTTTTTTCGATATATCTCGATAATTAATACAACAATCGATACTCAAAAAATACTAATCAGTAAGTTTTTTTATTTAACTTCCTTATTTAACTTTTTCCGATAGGAGTCATAGTTTTTGAGATATTTCGAAAAAACCACGTTTTTGCAACTTTGCGAATTTTTTGCGTAATCGGTGCACCGAATTTCGTCCCGAATGACAAAGAACATCATATATAAATTTCGATCTATATAACGTGGTAAGTTTTTGTTTTTTGTTAGATTTTTTGCAAATTTAACATGGAAATTAAAATAAAAGACCCGGGCTATATATACTTTAGAGAAAATCCAGTCGTCACCTGTAGCTAGTTAATGATGAACGGACAATATTGCCCAATTGATGCGCGAAGGCCACGCCAGCAAGAAGCAGCGTAAGTATCAAAATAAAAACGCGGAGTTGAATACAAGAGGGCCAAAAATAATCTGCTCAAGACGATTAAGCTTAGTAAGTTGCGATGTTGGAAAAAACTTTGCCTGGAGATAAATAGGGACACCTGTGGCCTCGAATATTGTGTAGTCTCCAAAAGACTTGGAAGAAACAACACCTCATTCTACTGGATAAGGGTATATAGACAGAAAATGTAAGATTTGTATGAAAAAAATTCTTACCTTGTTTACTTCTAATTAAATCATTTTTAAATTGAAAATTGTTTTCAGCTGATAATGATTCAATTTCCATATTAGGTTTCTGCGAAAATATGTTAAAAGTAATCTGAGTGGGTATATTTGAACACTTCTTTAAATTTTCTTCTTCTAAATTATTACATATCAAAAAATCTAGAAAAATTAAATATGAAATTAGTCGAATAAACTTTAAAAATTTATACAAATTTTGTTAAAAAAGTTTACCTTGTGTATTTTTAGTTGCTTCATAATTAGATTTATCGTGGCTTTCAAATTCAGGTAATAAAGCAAGTGACTTATCACCTATAACATCATCATTATCGACAAAGACAATGTCAGCATCAACTATCATATTTTTAATATCGTCAAATTTATATTGATTCCAAGAACTGTTAAGCACTTCTTGCAGTGACGGTTGCTCACAAGTTCTGAATAAAAAAAATGATTCCTTTAATAAAATATGAATTATAAAATGTATTTTATAATTCATATTTTATTTTACATACACTAGAAGAATTGTAAAACCTATTCTACTAGCTTATTTATATTGCCTTTTTAGTATTATATTAGTGATTTATTCTATGGTGTATAGTCATTATCATTATAACATGTATTAAAATTCAAAAGTAAATTAAAATAAGCTTTGTTTTATATATATATTGGGACAAAAATTTAGTAAGCACTCCGTGGCAAATTTATAGTAGACTTTATTGTATATAATATATTATGAATTATAGTTTACCTTAATTTTTCTCGTGTAGATAAATTTAGTGTACTATCAGAGACCTTGTCTGAAGCAGATGGATTCGATGCAGTGTTAAAGTTCAAACAGTTATCTGTATTCGCTTGGGTATCAGAAGTAGAATAATTATCTGCAAAATGATGATTGAATCAAAATGTGAAAAATGCCAAGAGATAAAAATTTTCGTTTACAATTAAAAAAAAGAAGTTACTAAAAATTAACCCAAAGATCTACTTAAAATAGTTAGATGATTTTTCAGTTTAAAATTTTCTTAAAATATCATACAAATAATCATCTAAAGTTTTATTGTAAATATGTAATAATATGTAATTAATTTAATTTGTTTGCCAGCTAAGAAATCAATAGACAAAGACAAATCAAATGTTTAGTGTCATTGAAATTGTATCATAATGAAACCATTTAAAAAATTATCGGAACTTTCTTTGGTAATAAATGCCAATTTACAAACAAAATAAAACAACTATTCAATAAATGAATTTAAAATTATATTTTAGGACTTACCATCAGACATAGGTCTAAAGCGTTTCTCGTTTCCTTTTCTTACTTTTAAAGTTGGATGATAATTGAGAAATGATCGTATCTGTTGAACTGCTCTTCCGTGAAGGCACTTATTCTGTGTGATTACCTCATGCATTTCATTTGCGCTGATGCGTACGTGATTCTTAAACCTTTCTCCAAAAATTTTAATGATTAAATTAGAACTTTCGATATCCCATCTCTTTCGTTTTAGAGTTTGAAAGTTTTGTTCATTTTCTGAGTCACTATCAGAGCATGAATCTGTAAATAAAAGGAATTATGTATATATATATATATATATATATATATATATATATTATCGGGTCCATTTAATTACCTTTTATAATTAGTTATTTTATTCATAACTATTGTCTCTGGGAACGACAAAATGTGCAGAGTTGCAAAAAACGCAAGTGGAGCGACCTAGGTAAACGTACGGAGTAGACCGAGTGGTAGCGCAATATAAGCACACCACACACAGTTAGGAAAACGACTAAGATTTGCAAAGCAACCTTAGGACATCCACCGAATTAACATTTCGACTTAGCGAGTGGTTAAACACGGGTGAATCGCTAATTACCCAAAAACGGCCGAGGCTTTTAAAGACAAATGTGACAACAACCTAAAATTTATAAGTTCCTCCACGCACAAGGGGCAAGATCTGCATTTGTCTGTTAATGGTCATTGTATGTACCTAGAAACTGACTAATAAATCACCAAATGTATCATTAAATGGAATGTTAGATAAATCAGCCTATAACACGCATACTACCTGTCTTCCTTTCCGGCAAAAGTACACACGAATACAGAAGGCAAGTGCCGAAAGAAGTGCAGTACAGTATAATGAGTTCTGTGCCCACGACATCTAAGTACTAACCCAGTAAAATATAAAGACACATCCAAATGGTAAGATAAAGTATAGAAGGATGTAAGAAACAAAAAAACAACAGAAAAAGGTAAATATATATGCAAAATAAAAAAAACCTTAAAAATTTAAGAAAAAACGCAATTTCTCTCGAAAAAAAATTCCGAAGTGTCTAAAAGTAAAGACCCACTAAATTCAATGGCTGAGGCACTAAAAGCAAATTCAAATAAAGCTACAAAAAAATTGGAAGGGTTAAGTTTTCCCCGGAACATCCCCTAACAGAGGGTAATAAAATGGCCGAAAATGCGATTTTTCACGAAAAAAGAATTCCCAAGTCGTGTGTCTGCACAGTCACGCTGCGCAAAATTCCCTTCAGCTGATCAATATAATAAGTATTAAATGTAAAACGTCGAGGTTGATACACACGGATCAACCATTTAACGTAGCGAAAAGAGCGACAATTTCAAATATTTGAATTTCTACTGTGCTTATAATTTTTTGTAACTAAACCGATTAGATAAACTTTATTGTAAGAAAGATTTGATTTTTATATGAAACATTAAGAAATATAAGATACGAAATAGAATCGAATTTTAAATTTGAGAAACCAAATCTTTCAACATAAGTGACACTTAAAAAAATTACAACATTGAATAAGCAAAAATTTAACAACTTAAAGGATTTTTAAAATAAAGTGGATCAATTAAGTGTTATAAAAGAAGCGAAAGTATGTCACTAAAATCAGTTGCGGTTCGAAATTGTTACTGTTTTAATCGGTCGCGCTCCGTAAGGCTGAACGTTAACTTGCTAGCGTTGTTGAAAAATATTACTGAAGAATAAATAAATCACAAAGTGTAATTGTAAAATATTAAATATACTCGCGAGTACTGAATAAACAAATAAATAATTGAAATAAATAAAAGTGTGAATTTATCAAAATACAGATACACCTATGAAAGGGTAACTGATTCCTTGTATAGAAAAAAGATACATCCAAGAAAGGGTGACTAAGACCTCAAATAGAAGGCAACTGAATAAGGTAAAGAAATTGTTATATTATTGTCATCGTACAATATTAATTGTTATTGTTATTTCTGTTAACTATTTTCAAATTCTAACATCTAGAAGCCTAAGATTGTTATCTTAGCTTCAAAATTAAGTTCGGGTTTAAGTTAAATAAAATAATACTGATTTAACGTAAACCGTAAAATCCGGACTTAACAATAGTATTACTATAATTGTTATGAAATTTGAAGCGCTAAAACCAATTACAGTTGTCTTTATCCATTTGTAAGTAAAAATTTTACTTATTTGTTGAATATTTTTGAAAAATCATAAGGTATGCATTCTAAAATGTTGGATCAATGGATATTATACAATTAAACATAAGTTTTATTTATAGTTTTCCATATTTCCTATATTTATAAATGTAAATATAGGAAATATTTGGTAAAATCAATGGGTAGGCCTGGAAAATAATTTGTTTTATCGTGTACTCATATTCTAATAAATAATGAATAATGTTATAGTATTTCTGGACCCTCCAACATAGGCTAAGCCATGATAATAATGCATTATACATTATAAATAATGCTTAATTTTGAAACATGGAGGGTCCATAGCAAAAAAACAAGGCAGCGTTAGGGTCTAAAACTTTAGGGTTTTTGATTTGGCATAGTAACAAGCCATCGCACTAAATTTCAGAAAAATCCATAACCCAAAGGGCTGACACTCTCCTTCCAAGCCATAAAATTTAGTGGGTCAGCACGTTCAGACTCTTAAGAATTTTTTTTGTGAAAAATCGCATTTTCGGCCATTTTTCCTCTGTTAGAGGATGTTCCGAGGATAACTTAACCCTGCCAATTTTTTTCTAGCTTGCATTTGTCCTGCTTTTAGTGCTCGAGCCATAAAATTTAGTAACTCGGTAGTTTCAGACTCTTGAAAATTTTCTTTTCGTAAAAAATCGCATTTACGGCTAATTTACCCTCTGTTAGGGGATGTTCTGGGGATAACTTGACTCTGCTAATTTTTTGTACCCTGCATTTGACCTTTTATTAGTTATTGAGCCATAGAAATTGGTCAGGCGGTACTTTCAGACTCTTAATAGTTTTATTTCCGTGAAAAATCGCATTTTTGGCAACTTTACCCCCTGTTCAGGAATGTTGCGGAGATAACTGAACCCTGCCAATTGTTTTCTAGCTTGCATTTAACTTGCTTCAATTGCTCCAGCTATTAAATTTAGTAAGTCGGCACTTTCAGACTCTTACGATATTTTTTTCGTGAAAAATTGAGTTTTTGGCTATTCTTCCCCCGTAAGAAGATGTTCCGGGGATAACTTAACCCTGCCAATTTTTTTCTAGCTTGCTTTTGACCTCTTATTAGTTATTGAGCCATAAAATTTAGTAGGTTGGTACTTTCAGACACTTATGAATTTTTTTCGTAAAAAATCGTATTTTCGGCTAATTTACCCTCTGTTAGAGGATGTTCCGGAGTAACTTGACCCTGCTAATTTTTTTCTAGCTCGCATTTGACCTCTTATTAGTTATTGAGCCGTAAAATTTGGTGGGTCGGTACTTTCAAACTCTTAAGAATTTTTTTTTTCGTGAAAAATCGCGTTTTGGCCATTTTACCCCCTGTAAGGGGATGTTCCGGGAATAACTTATCGGTAATAATTTTTTTCCAGCTTGCATTTAACCACTTACTATTGTCTCAGCATAAAATTAAGTTGGTCGGCACGTTCAGACAGTTAGGAATTTTTTTTTTGAAAAATCGCGTTTTCGGCCATTTTTTTCCGGTTAGGGGATGATTCGGGGATAACTTAACCCTGCTAAGTTTTTTCAAGCTTGCAATTGACCTCTTATTAGTCATTGAGCCATACAATTTAGTGGGTCGGTACTTTCAGACACTTATGAATTTTTTCTTCGTGAATGAGCGCGTTTTCGGCCATTTTACCTCCTGTTAGGAGATGTTCCGGGTAATACTGATAGGTTATGATTTTTTTTCTAGCTTGCATTTGACTTTTTACCATTGTCTCAACCATAAAATTTAGTAGGTCGGTAAATCAGACACTTGGGAATTTTTTTTCGTGAAAAATCGCCTTTTCGGCTATTTTACCCACCATTAGGAAATGTTCCGGGAATATCATAACCCTGCTAATTTTTTTATAGTTTGCATTTAACCTTTTATTAGTTATGAGCCATAAAATTTAGTGGGTCGGCACGTTCAGACGCTTAGGAATTATTTGTTTCGTGAAAAATCGCCTTTTCGGCTATTGTACCCTACGTTAGGGAATGTACCGGGGATAACATAACCTTGCTAATTTTTTTTTAGCTTGTATTTGACCTCTTATTAGTTATTGAGCCATAAAATTCAGTAGGTCGGTACTTTCAGACTCTTAGGAATTATTTTTTCGTAAAAATCGCATTTTCGCCTAATTTACCTTCTGTTAGAGGATGTTCCGGGGATAACCCTTGACCCTGCTAATTTTTTTCAAGCTTGCATATGACCTCTTATAAGTTATTAAGCCATAGAATTTAGTCGATCGGTACTTTCAGACACTTATGAATTTTTTCTTCGTTAAAGATCGCGTTTTCGGCCGTTTTACCCTCTGTTAGGGAATGTTCCGGGTATAACTTAACCCTGCCAATTTTTTTCTAGCTTGTATTGACTTCTTTCCATTGTCTTAGCCATAAAATTTAGTAGGTCGGTGATTCAGACCCTTAGGAATTTTATTTTCGTGAAAAATCGCTTTTTCGGCTATTTTACCCTCCGTTAGCGAATGTTCCGAGGATAAGATAACCCTGCTATTTATTTGATAGTTTGCATTTAACCTCTTATTAGTTATTAAGCCATAAAATTTAGTTGGTCGCCACGTTCAGACAGTTAGAAATTTTTTTTTATAAAAAATGGCGTTTTCGGCCATTTCTTCCCTGTTAGGGGATGTTTCGGGGGTAACTGATAGGTTATAATTTTTTTCTAGCTTGCATTTGACTTCTTATCATTGTTTTAGCCATAAAATTTAGTAGGTCGGCACATTTAGACACTTAGGAATTATTTTTTTCGTGAAAAACGCCTTTTTGGCTATTATACCCTCCGTTAGGGAATGTACCAGGGGTAACATAACCCTGCTAAATATTTTCTAGATTGCATTTGACCTCTTATTAGTTACCGAGCCATAAAATTTAGTGGGTCGACACTTTCTGCGACTTGGAAATTTTTTTTCGTTAAAAATCGCATTTTCGGCCATTTTATCCCCTGTTAGAGTATGTTCTGGGGATAACTTAACCCTGCCAATTTTTTTGTAGCTTTATTTGAACTTGCTTTTAGTGCCTGAGCCATAAAATTTAGAGGGTCCTCACTTTTAGACACTTTTTTTTCGAGAAATATCGCATTTTTTCTTAAATTTTTAAGGTTTTTTATTTTGCATATATATTTACCTTCTATTGATGTATTTTTGTTTCTTACATTCTTTTATACTATATTTCATCACTTGGATTTGTCTTTCTATTTTTTTTCTAATTTTGAAATTTCGATGCGTAGGATCGTTGCAAACTTTAGATACATACCGAAAGTAAATAATAGAGATTATGATTTAACGTGTTTAATAAAAGTAGATTCACGTAGAGTTACTAAACCTACCTCGAAGAGCCAGAAGGAAATCTAAAGGAAGGGAGCTACAGTTATGCAAAATTTTACACGCTAGTTGATACCAAGTTTTAAACACGCGTTCTAGAAAAGGTTAAAAGACGTTAAATTTCACTGTCCAGAAACTACTAAGCCTTAGATAGGCGGATGATAGCACGCCTAAGGGAAGGGTACAAATAAAAGAATATACGACGATTGATGAGAAGTGGTTTTTCATATTTGCGAGCGTGTTTATACTGAAAATCGAAAAGATGAGTTTTGAGGAGATTTTTAAAAATCTTAAAAGTACCTATAAGAAAAGAATATTGTAACTAAAAGAAGAAAACTTATAGAAATTTATCTTAAAAATGCTTGAAAAACATTAAAATATCTATAAATATTAGATATATATTTTATAAAATATATATTTTAACACAAACTGTTAGTTGTAATCAATTTCAGTTTTAAAAACTTATTAATATCTCTCTATACTTTTTTAATTCAAGTTACACTACAAATTATTCCACCGATTTAAAAAATGTTAAAAAAAACCTCATCATAAGGACTTTCTAGCGAAGAGCCTTATTTTACCCTGCTGAAAAAGATCAGGTGATTTTCATCTGATAATCATGCCAAATCGTCACTTAAGAATCATCTGACAATCAAGTGACAATCATCTGAAAATCGTGTTCAACTCATTAGGACCCATATCAAACCTGTAGAAGGTATCTAGAAATTAACCACGCCATTCAATTGCATTGAAGAAATAAAATATCACTGTTTTGTTATATTGCAGTTTGATTTTTTATTGCTATTTTTTTCAAAATAGTTATTTAAATATTAAGAATTTCAACAAAACTAATAGCGCCATTTCATTTTACGGAAGAATCATGCAGAAATATAGGTTCTTTTTTTGACATAAAAATTATGAAACTGATAAAAGGGTTTATATATTTGTTTATACAAATACGTTAATAATGTATAAGTACAAAATATATTGATAATAAAAATTACTGATCAACACATAACGGTTACATATATACTGTAACGGTTGCGCGGACGGCCCGACACGCAGGAAATAAAAACCTATTTAATTCGCGGCTCTGCCGACCGCGGCCGCTAACACCCTGGGCTAC
>JAPYYQ010003371.1:0-11683 GCA_030522585.1 Anagyrus pseudococci | reverse complement strand
TATATATATATATATGTATACATATTCGACATAAAATCTAGTGCATCATTTTTTGATAAATTGATATAATATTTTTTTTAATTTTCATTTCCTTAACAAATTTGATCGTTTTCATATAGTCATATAACTTTTTCATTTATATTTCAGATCACGTTCAGGCGTTGAATATTTTCATAATAATATATACACATATATAGATTCATCGTAGATATAAATATTTATAAATATACGACGGGTACGTGCGCATGTGCACGTTTACGCACGCGTGCTTTAATCTATATATATTTATATATATTTATACGTAATCGTGTAGTCGAAAAATGAGAAAAAAGAAAAAAAACACGTGAACGCATCCGAAACTCCGATTTTTTCTTTTTTTCTAACTTGACGCGCGTTTTACACAATAAATACTACGATTAATAGTCGCCATAATTTCTTTCGCTCGACCAAAAAAAAAAAAAAAAGAAAAAGAAATATGATTTACAACCGTTCGTCGCACACGTACACGTTCGTTCACACTTCGACATTTGCACTTCTTTCTTTTTTTTTCAACGCTGTCACTTTGTTCTTGGTACTCGCCATTTCTTTCTCCATTTATATTTATTCCATATATAATAATACTCTATCGAAGCTCGCGCGGTGCGTCGAAAAAAAATGTTCTCTTTTCCCGTACTTGGCGCAAAAGTACAGAATAGCGTTACGAATACCTGAATTTTTCCTCTATATTGATAATATATACACTCGGAAATATAATACACATCTATTTTATGTTTACACAGTTTTTTGCTTCTCGTTTATATATAAATATTATTTACAGTCGTATACTATATATCTAACCATCGAGGAGGAGGAGGACTGTCAGTTTAATCAAAATGACAATTTTCATTGAAAATTAATAATCCTCTAGTTGGTCGATCAACGAATTCGTAAGCGCGCGTGACCTCTAATCTCATTTTAAAATTTGGCCAACTGGCTTTAAAGATTGAAATCAAACATTGCGCAGCTTTATCGCCCAAAATAGCACCAAAGTTTGAGGCAAATGAGATGGCGACGTTAAAAAATCAGACGAACGAATCGAACAAATAGAATATATAAAAGAAAAAGGAGGAAAAACGGTCCTCCTCCACTCATCATTTCCTCAACGCACAAGAATCTACGCACTCACTATATCAAATATCTCTTCGCACGATAATTCTCTTTATCACAGTGGTTATTTGAGGAGAACGAGTCTACCCGTATACTCGTCAACGAATCACTGAGCATATATTTTAATTTTTTTCCTTTGCCACTACTTTTGTAACAAGTATTTTTCGCGTTTTTCAACTAATACAAAAAAAAGAAGAAAAGATGAAAACAATTTTATTTAATTCACCTTCTCTCTTTTGTACTCGTGAAAAAGCGTGCGAGCGAATGTTGTTTGTAAAATACCGAGCGAAGGCATTTGTAGATCATTTTGTTTAAGAAAAAATAAAGAATTCGCAAATTGCTTTTGGAAGAAATCATAAAAGTTTTTAGTAGTCGAGATTACAGTTCAGTGGCTTTGCCTTCCTAGAAGCAACATAACGTAATCTTCAACTTTTCGTTCATATAAATAAAACTTCAATTTAACCGCGATAATTAGATCTCAATGCTAAATATACAGAAATATATATTACAAAATGTACAAAGAAAAAAAACGTCGATATATATACTTTATAGATCATATCAATAAAATAATATACGTTTACTGGACGCTTCCACTCGCGCGTTCATCCGAACGTGTCTTTTGTTATTCACTGGTCCAACGTTTGTCCAAGCTCGACGTTTCCTTCGCTAAGGTATACAGGAAGCGCGAGAGGGTTCGATAAAAAAATTCACGTTCATTTTTTTATTTTCGGCGCAAACGAGGAGATGCGCGCGTTAGCGTTCAAGAAGTAGCAAGAAAAAGCGTTACGTGGGGGTCACGCGGAAGAGCCACCAAACGCGGCCGCCGCGCCAACGTGAAAGGCCCACGAGCGCACGAAGTATAATGAACTTCTTTTTTTTTACTCAAATTTTCACTTGCTAACCGAGAAGATGTAGTCTTTTGCAAAATGGATGGCAAATGTGGTTGAAATGTACTTGTAAAGTGAAATTCTTGCATCCGCGAATACGGTGGAGATGTATATGTGGGCGAGAGAATACAAGTGGACTCGAGGTATCGCAGTTACAGCAAACACAAAGCAAATAACTTTGCTGGAACTGCAACACGTCGATGTATCGTTAGTTATTGTTATCCTCTAGGATTTTGTAAAAGACTCATCTTCTTGTTAGCGATACGTGCGAGTTTTGAGTTATTCGTATCGCAAGTATAAATGAATTGGTCGTCAATTAACAAATTTCGAATTAATGTATATAGTTCGCTCATTGAACAATTGTTGTTTTTTTTTTTTTTTTTAAAAAGTTGGAAAAAAATATAGCCAATACAAACTTAAGAGTAGAGTGATGATGAAAATTTAGCGTCCATATATGTGAAAAAAAATCGTGATTACTCGGTGATAGATGTGAGGCTCTGTAGTCTGTGGTTATTCGGTGGATTATGGATGCCAATATCCCACTGTGTGTGTCCCACTCGGTCCGTTATCAATGTCGTGTAACTGATTAATTCATTAGTTCTTGCTCTCCTTGAGAACATTATCCTCGCTGGCTCGTGTGTGTTTGTGAAATAATCTTTTGAGAGTAATCCGTGCGTCCGAGGAATCACGTGTGGAAAATCGTGTTTCGGAAGCAACGGCGACGGCGACTGCGGCGACGGCGGCGACGACGACGACGGTCTCATCCCGCGGGCCCCCACGTGTGCAATAAAGCAAAAATCGTCCCTCGAGAGCTTTATTTTTATTTAATCTCTTTCTCGCTCATTCTCGTCTCTCGTTATCCGTGTCTGAGTCACATTCTCGGGGGCTCAGGCCTCGTTCATCCATCTGTCCTCTAAGCCATCCTACAGGGGTCAGGGATAGTCTAAGTTAGCTTTTTTTCATTTTAGTTGTTGTTTTGTTTAATTTAATTATTCGCGAGTTTAGATAATTAGAGAGAAAGAGAGAGTATACTGCTTTGTGCTTAATGAGCACCACACGCTTTGGTATTATCGTTTCGTTTACCTTACGAATAAATAAAATAAATAAACAATAATCCCAGGATTCCGAGTTTGATGTAGGTAACCGAAATTCCGCGTGTGTTAATTTCAAGTCGCCGTCGGATCTTCAGCACAAAGAGATTGAGAAATTAGTAAGAATGCTTATTTTGTTAAAAACGCGCAGTTAGCGCGATATAATCTCTCGACCAGTTTTAATTAGTTTTACAATCAATTGGTATTCAACTACGTTTCAATCTCTTTGTATTGCGACGTTGCGGACTTTTGAAATGAGGTACATTTATTCTACAGCTTTATGCCGTCTGTATGGTTTTATTTGACAAACATTTGAATATGATGAAACGTTTTAATGAGGAAAAAAAAAATTAACTCATTCGGCGTAGGAGTGCCAGACTGAGTCTTGTTAAAACAGCATTCATCGTATTCAGATAAAATAACGTTTGAGAAAAAGAGGCATGACATTTTTTGGATTCCAAATAGTACAAAATAGAGAGCTAAGCTACGAGTAAGAGAGAGAGGAAAAAGTGTAAGTAATAAGTAATGATCCTTACATATGGGCGAGTGGCATGACCGACTGGTGCTGTCCAAGCGAGTCCGGCGATGGTCCCGGGGAGTAGACCCCGTGGGGCATGACGTTCTGATCGCCGCCCATGTACATCGAGATCATCTGTTGGAGGTCGCCAGGCTGCTGTTGCTGCTGCTGCTGTGACTGGGTCATGTATTCCCTTTTGACGGGCGGTCCGGTCGCGGAGTTGGGCCCGCTCGGCGTGGGCGTGTGTATGCCCCCGCTCGCGGGACTCGTCGGCTCGCTCTTGATGCTGCTTCCCGACGGGCTGTGGCTGGACATCTGCGAGCCGGGCTGGGCTTGGTGATAGGGCGATGGCGAGCCGCCGGGCACTGTCGTCGCCGCCGCGCTCCCGTATCCTCCGTAGCCGTTCATATAGCTGTTGATGGGCGAGGGCGAGCCGCCGCCGAGGTGGCCCATGTCGTACCTCGGGTAGCCGGCAGCGGCGGCCGCCGCGGCGTTCATGTGTCCGCCGTAGTGCTGCTGGTAGGCGGCCGACGGGTCGTGCATCATCGCGTAGCCGTTGGGCATGTAGCCGCTCGACATCTGGTAGACCTCACGGCTGAGCTGGCTCTGCTGGGGCCCGGCGCTGTTGGCGACCTGGCGCTGGTCGACTCCGAGCATGCCACCGACACCACCAACGCCGCCGGCCAGCGGGAACTTGTCCTTCTTCAGCAGGGTCTTGGTCTTGCGCCTCGGTCGGTACTTGTAGTCGGGGTGCTCCTTCATGTGCACCGCTCGGAGCCGTTTGGCCTCATCGATGAACGGCCGCTTCTCCGTCTCGCTCAGCAGCTTCCACTCGGCGCCGAGTCGCTTCGATATCTCGCTGTTGTGCATCTTCGGGTTCTCCTGGGCCATTTTCCTGCGCTGGCCCCGTGACCACACCATGAACGCGTTCATCGGCCTCTTTACCCGGTCGATGTTGTTGTTCTTGCTGGTGCTGTTGTTATTGTTTGGCGGCTGATGCTGCTGCTGTTGGGACTGCTGCTGTTGTTGCTGCTGCTGGTGGGGATGATGCTGCTGGGGCTGTTGCTGCTGCTGGCCGGCTACCTGCTGCTGGCCGAGCGCGTGCATCGCCTGGCTGTGCTGCTGACTGTGGGCCTGCTGCTGCTGTTGCTGGGCCTGCTGCTGGGCAGCCGCGGCGGCCGCCTGCATCGAGGCGTAGTGGTGCTGGGGCGCCTGGTGATGGTGCTGCAGCGTCAGGCTGCTGAGGCCGCCGCTGAGGTTGCTCGGCGGACTGCCCGAGAGGGCCGGACTGTGTACGAGGGAGCCGAGGGCTCCGTAGGGCGAGACGACGCCCGTGTGGTGGCCCATGGGCGAGACGCCCTGATGGGGGTGCGGTGGCATCTGGCCGTGCAGGCTGCCGCCCTTCAGGTCCGTCTCCATCGTGAGCATGTCTTCCTCCCTGTGCCCGTACAGCTTGACTGAATTTTTTTACAGACCTGGGGCGCCGCGACAAGTGATTCTCTCTATCTACCCTCGCCTCTCGCGCGCTTCTCTACCGGTTAACACCTCTTCCTCTCGCAACTCCTCTCTTATCCTTCTAACTCTTCTTTCCTTCGCTTCCTGCTCCGATTTACGAGTAAATCAGAGTGTGTATTAGGAGGACCGAACTCGTCGGTCGTGCGAACGAAAAATCACAGTATCCTGTGCACGAGACATTAAGCGCGACTTCAGCTCGAACCTTGCTATCCTGAACAAGCACGAAGCCGCAAGGCTCATTCGAGGCTCAGCGTCGTAACGCGCGCAATGCTAAAAATCGGAGTCGCAGTTACGCGCACGATATACTCCCGCACAGTATCGGCAATGTTCCTCTCCTCGATCGTCGAAGGCTCATAACCACTTGCGATCAACAATTAACAATCGGCTAATCACAACAAATTCGCCCTGGTTAATCTCGATGATCGATCAAACTATGCGGTCCAATGGCTGTCAGAGCTTGCCAATAATCTCGGGGATAAATACAAGAGGAATATCCTGCGTCGGCAGCGGTGTGTATGCGTGTGTGTCTCCCTGTACGTCGTCTGCGGCACCAAGCCCGAACGGACAGGCGAACAACACACGACCGTCTCTCACCAAGTCCGAACCAGAACTGAAATGCACACTGTCACTTTTGCCCCTACCAAGCTCGTAGCGCGCGGCCGCTGCGGCGCTCCGAGCCTCCGCGCGATAGAAAGAGAAAGACGGCCAGAGAGGGAGAGCTCGCTCCGTCTCTCTCTTATCCTCGACGCTGACTGGCTGACTCGTGCCGCTCGGCTCAACGAATCACCGGCGTCCGTTGCGCGCGCTCTTTCGAATTGCGCCAAGGGTCCTTCCTTCCTCTCTTTCTCTTTCTTTCCTTTTCTAAGCTGTCCGTCTTACGTCCAGACAGCCCGATTTCCGATCTCGCCCAGTTGCTTCTCAATCTCCGACTTGCCTGCTGATGGCGAATCGGTTGAAGATAACAAGTGCGATTATACGCTTACGGGCTATAACGAACACTCGCGTCGTCGTCGATCTCTCGGTGCTGTATCACTGACTCGAGATTTTTATTGTCCGCCTTTCTTTTGTTTACAAAAAAGAAGGCAGGTTGACGCGCGTTTATTATTCGTATTATTGTTATTGCGTGCTATCGTAAATACACGATATCACTTAAACTTGTTGGGAAAAGCGAGAGTGAGAGCAGAGACACACCAGCGGTGCAGCGCTCCACTCTCCACGAAAGAACAGAACGGTCTGATCATTCTCAGGTCTGCTTGCGTCGAGCTATCCCGCATACACACACTCCAGACCCCCCCTCCCTGTGCTTTACTCCTCACCCTCACTCTCATTCTCTCTCTCTCCCTATTTCTCTCTATCTCTCTCGCTCTCGGCCAAGTAGAGCCTACTCGGTGTAAGCTGCTCCTGCGTGGTATTCTCTCTCTCTTTCACTCACTCACTCTCGGTCTAGTCTCCCTCCTCCTCGCTCCTCCTCGCCATCGCGCTCGCTGCGCACAACCCTCCGCTTCACTCCTCCTCGCTCTGTCCATCCCCACCCACACGGTGCGAGCCGCTACTCGCTTACCCCCACCGCTTTACCCGTAAGCGCGGCGAATGCGCAGACGGGCGCGGCTGAGCAAGCGAGCCTACCCCAAACGGTCGATCGATTGGTTAAGCGCGCCTGCCATCATTGCGTCCGGCCAATGGCGATCTAGCGTTCGTGGCCCAGGTAGGCGTGGCTTACGATCGTCTGACGTCAAGAACGGATCTCAGCAGCGACCTCTGCTGGGCCTGCCTATCGAGCGCCTGGCTCACTCCGAGAAAACGAGGATGAAAGAGTGAGTGAGAGAGAGAACGCCAATGCCAGCCGGCCACCCGGTCGACGCACGCGTTTTATTTCCCTTTTTTTATACTGGGAGACGAGACGAACGCGAGATTTCGGCGGTCGAGATGCACGTGCTACTACGAGGCTTTCTATTTTTAAATACTAATTGTAGCAGAGAAATACTTTGTAATAAACACATGTGCACAATAAATTACGTGCTGTTTTCAAATGCTGTTTACCTGTCCGGTAATAGAAGTTTAAATCTATGAGAAACTTCATTTTAATTTCAGCTTTCCTTAATGATTTGATTTAAACTCGTAGAAAATTGTGACGTTCACTAATTTATTGTATACTTTACGTGTTAGATTTATTAGAATTATATAAGTTAAAGCATTCAAAAAAATATTTTTGCCTTTTTTTAAGAAAAAAAAACTGACTACAATTACAAAATTATACGGCATGTTATCAATCAGTTAACATATCTTGAAGGTTGCAGAGTCGAGAGATAAGGTTTTATGACACTGACATAATTCATTGCTGGAAATTATGGATGTCTGAAGAAACGGACTTATAATTAGTTTAGTCAAAGATTATTTTTACATTCTAATTCATAATAAATAGAAAATCGGTTAATAATGTAGAGTATTAATGCAAAAGAATTTAAATTTTGAAAAAAAATCGTATAAAACACTAAAAATAACTTTACGTACCAACAGAAAGTCATTTGATTAGTTTTTATTATACGCGATCTAAGTAAATTATGAAAAAAACATTTGTTAATTGTAAAAATATTGACTTTCATTGTAATTATCATGGATGGGTCTTTAAAAAAAGTGTAGAAATTCGATGATTTTTTCTTTCAGTATGTACGCGTAAGTGACACTTGTATTTGATATACATGCTACAGGTAGCTAAGTAAATAAAGCACGTTAAACGTGACTACGACGTGAACATGTATACACATTTGTTTTTGTATTTGCCCATGCTATGTCCGTGATCAAAGCTACGGTAATTTTTTTATACGAATGATTTATCTTATCGTTTTTTGCATAATTCTACGATCGACTTGAACGCGCACGTTCGATACTGCCTTCTAACCATGAAAAAAAAATCTGTATCAATACGAATGAAATTTCTTTATCTCGAAGTCTATAGAACAGGCGTAGATCTTTAAAATTTCCCAAAAAAATAAAAACCCTACGTGACAGTATCATATTTTTTTTCTTTAATCTTCACACTTATGTTTCACTTCACAAAATGTAAAAACATAAACCAAAACCACTTGGTTATCAAAATCCATCTTTTTTAGATGATACGTCTCAACCATTGAATAGTAACTGAACAAAAGACGGAAAAAGAATCACGCGAGCGTATTAATAAGTGTACACTCAATTTCCTTGTAAACATTGGGTGGCCGATAAAATAACAAGAATAAGCATCAGGCACAGAGCAAGATCATTTTGATAAAAATTACCAGGCGTCTTTAGAAAAGAAAATCTTCCAAACTTTTAACCCTTAATGCAGATCCACATTTCCAGAAGGATATGCGTCCGAGTGAAAGACAAAGTTCGAGTGCTGCTAAAGAAAGAAGATCGCATCAAAGCCGAATGGCATTGTGAGCTCTCTTACCCACATGTATATAAGCGCGACTTTGATCGTCGCGAATGCATAGCGCACACGCACAAAAGCCTATCCCGGAGAGCCTCACTCCTTGGCCGTCGAGAGCAAATTTACGATACACACCCGCCTCTACCTCCTACCATTTTCTTACAACAAACGAAGAAGAAGATAAAAAAAAAGAAGTGATTCGCTGAATGGCAAACGTCACTTAAAAGTCTCCAAGCACTGTGCCATTATTACGCTCAGTTAGATCCGTTCATCTTGTCGAAATCTAGAGCTATCTCTCGCGCGCGTGCGCCGCGTGTGTGTCAGCTCCCGGAATCCGCGATATTGCTTTTCTTCCTCGAGCGCCAAAGAAAGAAGGCCCGGGAGAAAAAAAGCTTTTTCTTTTCACCGTGTACAGGGGCTGCGTAGGACCTGTTGCGGTGCTGCCGCTCGTGCGCGCGATATATACGCGCTTATACACACGCGCGCGCAGTGCGCAATCATAATAGAAGAGCATATATGCGTCATAGATAATCATAGAGTGCACAATTCGCGCGAGGGATATGTAAGGAATAGACCGATGAAAACTCGAGAGGACTCGAGTGAGATGGAGGATGTACTTGTAAGTATATACACGAGAAAGCGACAATGAGAGAAAACGCGTCTCGTCTCTTTTCTTTTGGCTATTATGAGCGGGGAGGGGCCTGAGAGTTACTCGTACTCCGACGGTTCGCGAGGAGCGTCCGTTGGGAGTGAAGTCAGACTTGCTCGGTGTAATGTGCCGCTACTCTGCTGCTGCTGTAGGCTCGGTGAACGCGTAGCCCCGAGCGCCATCTGAGAAGGCGCACTGAACCACCGGAGGAAATGGCTACTTTTCTCCTCCCCCTACTCCTACACTTTCCTTTCTTCGGACTCGCGTCTTTTTTTTCATTATCTTTAAGAAAATTGATATTTTTATTTTAAGCTCATCGCTTCTTTCCAGTACAGATTGTTATATTATTTGATAATAAAATTAAAAAAATAATAATCTCATGGAAAAATTATTTTAAATGCATGGTTAATGAAAATAATTTTTTCAAGGACACTTTGTAATTAATTTGGAAAGAACCTGCTTGGGTATTCCATAATGGAAATTCAATTAGCAAAGTTTTCGGTTCTTTCCAGGCTACAGCGCAAAGAAAGGCAAAAAGCAAGAAACACCGCGGTGAAAAGCCAAGTTTTCTGAATCGGTGAGCGCGCTCGGGCACTACTACCCTCTCGAGGCATGCTCTATCTGTCTGCGTGTGTGTACATGAGCGAAATAAAAACACCGACGAGCGAGTGAATGGAAGTGCACATTGTGTTATGCCGCTGTTCCGGCATAAAAGCGAGAGTGACGATGACCGATCAGTTGTGGCGTGTTTTATGTCCACGATTCGGTACAGCTTTACTTTGTGTCTATATCGTCATTCCATTCTTTCCCCTCTCCCTCGACACTCTCCTACTAAAGCCTCAACGAAACGACTTTTTGCCTATTAATCGGAGTTAATCGAGAAATTTAACACTTTGTTAGACAAGCGTTTATTCTGGAGCTTTATACAGGTAATTCTTTATTATTGGTTTTTGCTTTTGTATTCTTGAGGATTCTCTTTTGTAAAGATAAATGATTTTTTCAATACATTTACATACATTTCACAAGAGGTTATACTAATTATTTTGTCTAATTAAATATTGGCTATAACCTATTCGTTAAGTTTTTCTCTTTATTCTTAAACTTAAGGTTTTTAGATTGTTTTCAGTAAGAATGAACTGTTTAAAGCTGACAATTTACAAAACATCTGATGACGTACAGATATTCTAATCAAGAACAATTAGTACTTACGCGTCAAGCAGGAGCGCTACTGTCTTCGCCAGCTACGAAGCCTGCAGTAGACAGACAAATTTGAATGAAAATCAAGTGCTTAAGATAGAGAGCGAGAGAATGGAGAGAACGGGGAGATCGGGAGTTTGGCGGCGCGAATCGAGGGGAGGTGCGCCAGTGCGGTTTTTCTTTTGCACGAGCCACAAGTGGCACATAAGTAAGTGGATTGATAGACCGAAGAAGGCGCGCTCGCTCGTTCGTGGAGACTCCGATGGAGAGTAAAGAGCAAAAGAGAGAGAGAGAAAAAAGAGCAAGAGAGCGACATTTACGTGGGCCGCGGCGCGGCACAATAAGTCGCGCGCGCGCGCGAGCGACCGCCCGACAATACGCGGATACAGCGGGAGGCCGGGCGGCCATTGTGATTCAAATCGATGTTTGTGCGACCTACTCCCTCTCTCTCTCACTCTCTCTGGTATACAAGCGTGTGTAAGCGAGGGCTTCTTCGACCAACAACGCAGCTCCTTGCGCGCATCGACGTGCATAATGTGGATATTTTCGGCTACGATGTTCGGCTAAGAAAGAGTAAAAGAACGAGCATCGTTGAGGGATATATCTCGGATACGTAGGAGAGCTGAATTTTTTACGAGCAACGCTGCGTTAAATTTGAAATATTTATTTATGCTAATAACAGATGAGAAACGAATTCACTTTCGGAAAGGTCGTTTTTCTGTAGTGCTACATATACCTTCATGGTTGTAATGTATTTTGAGGTCCGTTTTCATGGGAAAAACTGACGTCGTCTTGTTACATTGCGTTAGGATTTGGATATGCGTACGTGGATAATTGACAGTTTTCATTAATCATTTCTTTCTCATTTTTTTTTGTTAATATGAGAGTGTGCGTGTGTGTGTTGTTTTTAAACAAGGAAATTTTTTGTCTGTTATTAACCGCAAATATATGAAAAACATGTTTATAGGATAACGCAGTCGATTTATATAAACTTAGACTTAGAACCTTCAGATAAACTACTGAGAAATAAGATATGCCATTCGACATGAATGTACTTACTAAAAAACCGAACCATCGAAACACCTAATTGCACGTGGCTCGGTAATAGTTTCTGCTAATACATCATCAGCAAGTGAAGCCTCGGCAAACAAGCGAGAGAGAGAATGTGAATGTGAATGTGAATGTGAATGTGAATGTTTATTTATAAATCAGCTAAGGATGCTCAAGACATCCTGTATAGCCGTGGCTAAGTACAGAGGCATACAAAATCAG
>JAPYYQ010003370.1:0-16879 GCA_030522585.1 Anagyrus pseudococci | reverse complement strand
CTGCCTTCTAACCAATTACACCCAGCGCTGGCCCTCGGGTGGTTGCCAGCCCTGGCCCCCGGGAGCTAGCCGGGTTGCCCCAAGCCGTTTCCGATCGGGTACATATGATCGTAGAGAGTTTGTGTGGGTGCGAGCGAGGAGCGAGGCTCGCGCTAAATGAATTATTCTTGTTCGCGCAGACCTGAGTCAGCTTAGCCATATATATATGAGTATTGTAAAAGCGCAAGTGAGATAGTCGGCTCAGGTCAGGAAGTCAGGATAGTCCGCGTATAAATCGCGCGACTGTATAGATGCGTGCGCGACCGTAGTGAGCGAGAAAGAGAGAGAGAGAGAGAGAGAGAGAGAGAGAGAGAGAGAGAGAGGCAGAGAGGAGGAAGAGTGGGTATGTTATATAGTGGAGTGGCAGTAGCGGACGCGCGCGCGCGCTGCTAAAGTTAGGTACAGTCCGCAGGCATAACTGCACCGTGTAATCGTCCTGCTCAGCCGCGGTTGTGGCTGCTCCCTATCCCTCCTAGCATCATAAGAGCCTATACTACTCGTATCGGTCGCGTCGCGACACGCGAGCAGCGCAGCAATAGCAGCCGTTTGCCGCTCTCCATGAAGAACTTTGAAGTGCCGCGCGCGAGCATCAGCAACACTAGCATTAGCAACAGCAGCAGCAGCAGCAGCAGTAGTATCAACAGTTTCAGCGAGTCGAGTGGACCGGCCAAGAGACGGCTGGTCTCCAGCGTCCTGCGGCGACTTGCGGCCCAGGGGGCTGCGGCCGCTCCTCGACTACTACTGCCTGCAACACTGGGCCCGGTGACGCGGCGTAGGCGGGCCACTCGAGGGCCGCCGGCGCACCGTCACCAGCCAGCAGCAGCAACAGCAGCCGTAGCGGCAGTCTCCACCGTCATCCTCATTGAACAATGTTCAGCAAGAAGCTCCACGTAGACATCAAAAAGTCGACCCTCAAGGTCCAGGACGTGAAGAAGGACAGTGCTACTAGGTTCAAACATCTCAAAATCGTACTGGGTGAGTCTCTTTTCTCCCTGCTCCGTGCAATTGCGCTTCTCTCTCTCTCTCTCTCTCTCTCTCTCTCTCTCTCTCTCTCTCTCTCAGGAGCTCTCACGTTCTCTTTCTCTCTTTCGCTCCTTCGCTTTTTCATGAGGCACGCTCACGGAAGCGAGACGGACGTATAGGACGTGGGACAAAACACACGGTAGAGTTGAGTTGAGTCGAGGTGAGAACTCTCGCATCTCGACACTCACGTAACGAGCTCTCTCGCCTGTGAACGTTTCCTTGCTCCACAGCCCTCCCAGCACTTCTTTCTCTCGCACTCTTCGTCAAGCTTCTTTCTTCTTCCTGCGTTACTTTTACTTCATTCTTTCTCTCTACACCCACGGTTTTTAAATGTCGTGACATTCGAAGGCGAGAGAGAGAGAGAGAGAGAGAGAGAGTCTGTTTACCTTTCCGCTTGACGCCGAGAGGCTCTATCAACTCTTCTTAACTTTTTTCAGATGTCATTTAATTGTTTTGCTCCAAACTAAATGCATTTATTACTTGAGCATATAAGCTTTCGAGGGAACTGATAATTACATGATAATTACACTAGAACAATCTTTCATGAGTCCATTTTTTATACAAATTTGATCATTTTAATTATTAACATTTTGGAAAGTTTACGATAAATCGACAATTTGACAAATCTTTGGATGCTTATAAACTTTCATAGTTTTTAAAGGTTCTTGGAAAATTTAGTTAATTTTTCGACAGTATTGTTTGTGATTAGTCATGTAGCTACATTTTAGTTTATACATTATTAACATGTTTTGAATTATTTTATTATTTACAAATTTTATTATTGTTTATTTTTCTTTTTTCTTAAATTTATATTAATATTTTTATACTTTGATATACTAATAAAAATATATCATATTTTCATTTTATCAATAACTAATAATGTTCTAAATTTCTCATAAGCTACAATCAATTTAAGCAGAGGTACGACATAAAACATATGGCCACTTATGTCTGTTAAAACACAGTTTAGCAGATACAAGATTTTTATGTTATACAATTATGTTACTTTTATAAAATATTTTTTAAATTAAATATTTTATTATTAATATTTAATAATATTTATTAGAATGCGATCTGAGACATTGCTTAACAATTCTCACTGTCAATTCACTTAACAACTTTATTAGACAAACAAGGAAAATCAAATTATACTACTGATTCATACATGTCATAAGATAAATTAACACCTTATTTTTTTTAATTTCAGATAATGTGGACACTGATGAGGCTAAAGGATTTTTTGAAGCAAATTTTAGTCATGTTTACTTTATTCTGTATGATTGTTTTGTAGCAGCAGAAACTAATCTACGTCAGAGAGGTAAAATAACTATTTATTATTTCTGTGTACAATATGGTTGTAATTACCATTCTAAATAATATTTAACTATATTTAACATAATAACATATTAACACCTTATAAAACTAAAGAAAGACGTGTATATATTGTATTAAACAAGAGTATTTTGCATTAATGATAAATTTAGTTTTTATTTTATAAATTAAAGCAATAATAGTAAAAGTAAATTTCTTTGGGGTAAATGTTCGTTTTAATAGGTGGAAATTGATAATAATAACATTCTTTTTTCTATTAATTTATACTAATATAAATTTCTCTGCTTCTTTCACCCTATTCTGCTGTCAGAACTGTCGTTTCATCTTGGTAAGTGACAATGTATGCTTAAATGCTTTTCTTTTGAATTAAATTTAAGATTTTCTTCATTAACACAGCATGTATCCAAACAAATGGAAATTTATTTAAAATATACTTATGTAATTTTTGATAATCAGTTCACAAAGCGCATAGAGAAGAGTTGGAGCAGGTTCTTCAGTTACTAGAGAAAGTTTTAACACTTCTTCCTGAGTTATTGAATAGAAGATGGCAGTGCCACAGTTTGGCAAGAATTTTGCATAAACTTTTGCACCCTGGAAACAGCTGGAAACTTAGGAGACAGGCCATTAGGTAATAAAACAATTTTAATTATAATTAATCAATTTTTATTTCTAATAAACAGCTGCTTTTAAAGTCTTCAATTATTGCCTAGACGACAGATGATTACTATAAGATAATAGTATAGCAAATTATAAGGATTCATTGCTTTAGGAAGCAAACAGTAATTGAATAATTTAATTTATAAATTTATTTCTAGATATTTCATACTGTGGTACCAAGCACTCGCAGACAATGCACCAGAGCACATACACCACATGTTTGCATGCCTGGTCCCAGGCTTTCCGCCACGGCAACCATCACCTTATAAATCTGAGCGCAAGGTTGAGGCTGGTAAAAAGCATACAAAATCCGCTAGCTGTGACGAGAAAGATCGAAAAGATTTCTACGACACACAATTCAGTCATAGCATGTTTCACAATGGGGCAGCCTCTTCCCAGGGTCCCGTCACTCAGGTTGACAATGGACCGATTTTGCCTCCCCAAAGTGGTGAAAAGCCGCCGGAAAATGAACCAGTAAGGTTTTTAGAGACTTTACTGGAATTCATGGTCACTCAGGTACATACATTATATGAATCTTATTTTCTGAAGCAAATAAAAAATTGCTGAATGTATAACTCGAGTGCACTTAATTTGCAGGTTGTTAAAATTGAATGGCGCGATAAACATTCTCGACAGTACAGGTCGTTTCAATTTCTGTTGGATCGCTTTAAAGCAACTTACTTGAAGTGGATATGCCCGGAATTCAATGAAAATTTTTCTCTGTACAAACCAAATTTGGAATTACCGACAATGCGAAAGCCGTCAAACCAAAGTTTCAACAACTATGTACTTTGTAAAGTAGCTCTTATCAAGTGGATTGCTACCTTTACACACGTTGCTAAAAAGGATGGAGCATTTTCACATCTTACGCAAAGGTTAATTTTACTTGAATGTTTAAATTTCCAATCGGATTTACAGGGGAAAAAATAAGGTAATTAATTATTGCAGTGTAACGCCAAGCGAGGAAAATGTGGATGAATTACGTCGCGTATCAATGTCGCAAAGTCAAGCACCGGATTCGAGTATAATATCAATGGAAACAAATCCGATGCAAGATACGATAAATCAGGAAGACAGTACACTCACCGCTATGGCGTTGGTACGCGAGGTGTTGTATGGCAGTCGCGACAATGTTAATTTCATTCATGAAATGTATAGGCAAGCATTTTGGTTGGATTTCACGCACGCTGGAGCGATAAGGAAAGCTATAGGTGCTTACAAAGACTGGATTCAAATGAATGTAAGTAACTTACTGTTTTTTAAGGATAAATTTTTTTAAAGATTACAATCAATTATTTTTATCTGTGCATTCAGGAGGTTCCTCCATTCATGTTGGAGCCATTAGATGGGCACAGAGATAAAGATTACGAAGAGAGTCAGAAAAAGGACGCTGAATCCGATAAAAGTCCTCAAGATAGTTTAAGACTCTCAAGGCTTAGAAATGACTCGTATATGGGTGCAATTCACCGTGAAAATCTTTTTGTGAGGGCCGGGCTGCAAAATGTTTTACTAGTATTCATAACTCAAGCCTCAAATGTATTTTTCTTAGAATATACCGGAGGAGTGGCTTCAGCCACTCTGCTCGAAGAGCAGACAGATAGTTGTAAAAGAGTCCTTAATGTTTATCGTTACGTTGTTATGCACACAAGACTTGAGCCCGCCACTTGGGAGCAATTGTTGAGGGTATTATTGCAGATAACATCGTTGGTGCTGGGCGAAAAAAATCCGCGTCGCCGACACCAAGAAAGTATTGGCGGAAAGCTAGCACCTGCTATTTTTCAGACTCTTATTGTTACCTGGATTAAGGCCAATTTAAATGTAGTTATATCAACGCAGTTATGGGATCAATTTCTCCAAGTTTTAACATCACTTACACACTGGGAAGAACTCGTCCGAGAGTGGGCTGTAAGTGCATCATCACTGATTAACCCGTGCAGTCAAGCATTTTTATGGATAAATTGCTACTCATTGCTCGTAATTGTACACGTCTAGAGCTAATTTTTTCTTAATAAAAATTAAACTGTAATTTTATAAATATTATAATTGAGATAATTTTTTTCATAAATACTTTGATAAAAATAAATGTAAAGTCTCAATAATTTAGTATTATGATGTAGGTTTTATCGATCGGCAAGTATTATTAAATATTCAGACTTAACATGAATAATTTTATTCTTTTTTTTTCTTTTCAGAAAACGCTAGATACGTTAACACGAGTCCTTGCCAGGCACGTTTATAATTTAGACTTAAACGACCTCCCGCTGGACCGCCTAAGCGAACAAAAGTCGAAGAAACGGAGAGGAGTTGGGAGTCGTGCCGCGTCAACTGGGAGTGTACAACCGCCACGGCGAGGAAGTGTGGACCAAGAAACGGCGCCGTCATCGAAAGAAGTTACTGGTAATAAACCAATTAAGCATAGCATAATCGTTACAAATAGTCGCGTGGTTGAATAAATGAAATGCCCTACTAATTTAAAAGTCTTGACAGAAAATGAATCGTAACATTGAATCATTTATTAAATATAAAAAAAAATGTTTTTAATATTTTTAAAATTAAAATACATTTAATATTTAAAATTTTGTTACTTGCGTGTTGTTGGACTTAACTAAAAATGTAATAATTGAAAATGTTTAATGAAGCACAAATGTAGATTAGATAATTATACATGAAAAATGTATAATTATCTATTTCGAAAGATTGAAAAATCTCAAACTATGTAATTACAGATCATGCCTTCCGAGAGCTGAGGAAAGTACGACCTCTGCCACGAAGCATAAGCGACAATTCCATATACAATGGAAAAATTCGCTCAAAGATACACAGGCATCGTCCCCAAGCTATAACTGTCGGTATACCTGGTAAGTTGTTTACGCACATTTGAGCATAATTTGAGCTACTTTTTTAACATTTTTTTTCTTATTTTTGATTTGTTTTATTATTCTTTTAACCTTTACTTTGCTAAATCACGAGTTTGTTTAAATTATTTTTCATTTCAATGTTTTTCATTTTTATTATCTTGTGGCTGTGTTATGTTCTACGTATACTTATAAATACAACGCCCGCCCTGAATTTTTTTTGCTTCTGCACTAACTGCCGGTTAAAAATACTCGGTTTCGTATGTCTGTTGTGTGCAGTGCTTTCCTTTACGAATGTGTTCGCATTACTTGCATTACGTCCGTTCAGCTCTTGGTTCAAACAAGAACGCAAATGAACGTCATTTTTAATTCGACTAATTTCCAGTGTAATCTTTTAATTTTCATTATTTTTTGTTTTCCTCTCGTTAATTATAAGTATACGCACGAGTAGTAGAGAAAATCCAATTAGTATGATTTATCTTGGACTTGATAATAATGTGCACACAAATAACATAAAAACTGGACAAAGCAATTATTTAAAAAGTAAAGTGATCGAAGGCTATCTAAGCTTATAGAAAAAAAGAATAAGTACAAGAAAATAAAAACAAATAGAAATTCAAAAAGAAAGAAACAAAGAAAAAAAAAAGAAAAAAGAAAAAAATGGTAGTGCAGCGTAAGTGCCAGCAAAAATCCTAAACATATTTGGGTGGCGTGGCGCCGTCCACATGTGCAGTACTGCCCGTATCCATAGAGCGAGACATGGCCAAGCTGGTCTCGAGCGCCTCTGCAGCATCATCAGCAGGGACATCATCGAGAAAGCGAGGGCTTGGTCGACGAGCCAAGTCGCTCGAGAGCGTCGTCGTGCCGGAGAGCGAGCCTCCAACCCCGCGTTGTCCTTCACCCACGCCGAGCAGCGGCGTCGATAGCAATAAGGACAGTCCCATCCAAATCGACAATATTGACGGCAGCAGCATCGGTACGTACTTTAGGAGCTCGATTTATCGCCGGCCAGCTTGCTCCAGACTTTTTATTTTTATCTGGCTATTTATTAAATCTATATACATTTATTATATATAATATGCTTTTGATTTTCTTTAGTTTTTATTACACGGATATATCTCGGAAATTTTTACTTCTTTTTTATCCATGGCTTTCTGAAAGTATTTTTATCCATGCAATAATTATTTCGATTGTGTTTAAAATTTAGTTTTTTAAAAAATGCTTCTCAACTTAACCACAAACCAGAAATTATTAATATTACGAACAATTTCACTAATCAGAATTTTACCCTTTCCTCCCTGTACTTAACCGAATTAAACTGTTTGCCTTTGCTTTGCACCGCATTGTTTCTAACTTGTAAGAGAACTTAATTACATCAAATCGACCAATACGAGCATAAACATTTAATAGAATTGCTAATAATAATTATAACAACAACAAAATTATTATAGATTCTAATTTATCATTGTAATTTGCTATGATTATAATTTGCTAGCCGGGTAATTTTAAATTAACTGCCCCATAAAGTTTCGTGTCCTACAGACACGAATGACGCATCAGAGAAGAGGTCGGTAATGGCAGGGGGTGGAGTGAGAGGATGGCTACCTGATGTGGCTGTTGTTCTTTGGAGACGTATGCTGTCGGCTCTTGGTGATGTAAATAATATACAGGATCCAACTCTTCATGGACAAGTCATGGAGTATCTCGTGCAGCTCACTCACACGCTCATCAAAGTAAATGTCACCTGCTCAAAATTAAATCTTTGTATGATCCTACTTAATAATTTTCAATTGCAAAACAATGTTTTGTTAATTTCGCAGATTCGTATGAATCAGGGAGTGTCAGGTGACAATCAGGCAACACCTCCGGCTCCAGAACTCACTCCGCCGTTAACCATCATTGCTCCGTGGTGTTTCAAGGTTTTTATTTAAAATTTATACATAAATAAATCTGAGCTAAGCTAACCTTTGTAGTGATAATGAACATTTTTTCGTTTTTTTAATTTTATTATTATTATTATTATTATTATTATTATTATTATTATTATTATTATTATTATTTTTAGGCAATTCAGTTACCTCAGCAATACGAAGCTGGCAAATTGGCAGCTTATCGTCTTATATGCCTCCTGACTATACAACCGCAAGATGTTAACTTACCTAAACAGCATTTAACATTATTTTATCGCGCAGTTCATCATGGCATCTCAAGCAACGACACGAAAATTCTTCATACGCTTGTTAAATATACTGGATCTCGATTGTTTAGCCTTAATCTCCCTGGTTCCAGTCTTCTAATTTTAGATTATATTCAAGCTGCAAATGTGATTCTCAGCAGTCAAGATATAGAGGTTTACAGATTTTTAGTTTTACCTTTACATTTTTTTCTTTTTCTCTTTTTATTAATAGGTTTAATTTTTAGGCTCCAAGAGCAGAAGCCGTTGCAATTCTCGGTTCGCTGCTCTCCCTTCCAATTACCAATTCCAACACAAGAGTATTACAGCCTAATGAAGCCGAGCTTGTGACGACTACTTGTCCCTATGCTAAAGTAACAAATAATCAAATTAGATATTATTAATGGTATGATTATTAGACATAAACTTCTCAACACTTTTTTTACAGGATCATATTATAGCTATTTTAATGCGATGCTGTCGCCGCGAGCCAACAGGAGTTGCAAGATGCCTAGCGTTATCAAGTATTGCTATGTTTATATACAAAGAGTTGAGTTTTAAATCCATGCACAGAACGATACCGGAAGCTATAAATGTTCTTCTGTTGTCTTTAAAGGTAAGGTATGATTTTCATTCTTGCAAACTTTATTCAATCTTAACATTCAACCTTTTCATATTCTAATTTTGAAATAAAATAAAGGAATAATGTACTTAAAAATATGAAGAATCATTAACTGAATCTTTTGACAATGTTAAGGTTGAGTAAAACTGTGCTCGATATTGAAAAACTTTTATATTAAAATAATTTTCAACAATTTAGAACACTGTAGTTTTATAAATAGAATTAGATTTTTTGGGTTTGGATTTGGGGTATTGGTTTGAAACTATAATAGCACATTTAGCTTGGTGTTGGATTTTGCTTGAAAGTAGAAAAATATTAGTGTTCTATTGGATCAAGTCAGCAGAGAGCTCGGCAAGCTGTAAGACGCAAAGACAAATTCCACTTTCTACTAGTAAACCAGGTATAACTTTTGCATGATTCACATCAAGTTTTCAGTACGAGACGATAAGTAGTCCAGCCCATATCCATCGTCAAACGTATGTGTATCGTTTAGGATGTTTTCAGCTTTGCACTTTAATGTTTTAATATTAGCTCATGTAGATTAAAGTCATATTGTTTAATCATTTTGTTTTTAATACATGTGAAGATTTTGTAAATGCTTGACATAATGTTAGCTTAAAAGTATTTAGGCTCATTTAAAATTTTTGTTTTAGACAACACATGCAACTGTTGCACAAGTAGCTTGCGACTGCCTGTTTTTATTGTGCAACAAAGCAACACTTCTTTTGGATCAATATCCTAATGTACCAGCAAAAATAATTCAAAGTATATCAGAAACGCTAGAGAGGACCATTATGAGGGAAAGAAAAAGCGCCTTAACTGTTTCAATGTTGTTTTGTTTGGGTGAATGGGCAATGCATTTAGGTCCCAGTATGTTATTAAGTGTATACCAAGGGAAACCTCTTCTCTTAACCCTTTTCTCAGTAAGTAACATATTATGCTGAACTTGAAGAAAAAATATTGTTTATTAATTACTTCGACGTCAATAAATTTTTTAAGGTTTTAGATAATATTGTACAAAATAAAGTAAGCAAAGAGTCTCAAGATTCACTAAAAGCTCAAAATGATAGAGAAGATTTTGAACCAAACATTGCCTTGGATAACTTACTTGATGAATCTAGCCTAAAATCCCATTGGGGTGGAAATATTCAGTCTGTGCAACTAGCAGCAAAAATGGTAACATTCCTATTTTAAAAATAAAATATTTTTGTAAACTGTACGAAATTTATACCACCACTCAAATAATGTAGGTGATGATGCACCTTGTGAATCATTTGGGACATTTTCCAATGGGCATTGGAGCTGCTCGATTGTCGTCTCTCGTCGTAGAATTGGATGATGTACCGGGTATTGAGAGCGACGAACTGTCATCAGCTATGTTCCAAGCGCCAAATATTCAACTATTAATGCTATCCAACTCTATAATCATGTCTTTGGTGGAACTTGACACTTTAGATGCTCCGGGAGGTGGTGTTACGGCTGGCTTAACAACTGCGTCATCAATGGTACGAGTACTCTTGAGAGATTTAGCCGGTAAAGCATCTTGGGATAGTTCAATTTTGTACAATCAGCCTTCTAGTGGAGATGTCGAAGTTTCTCACATTAAACCAGGTATTCTTCGTGAAATATTAAAAAAAATTTTAACATTTTAAATGAAAAAAGACTTTTATTTACAACACTTGTATTTTTGTAGACTGTGCATTAAAAGTCGTGAAAGACGATCTGAGCAGTGTTATGCCTCTACAAAGTTGTCCTCCCCGGCACACAATGCGACATCACGATCCTCATATATTACCCACGTACGAGAATGGAGCTAGTGATATGGATAACTTGGACGATGTAAGACAATAACCGTAAACGTAACGTTAAGGAAAAAGAAAATTTAAAACAGAGATAAGTAAAAAATAACTTTGCTTGAAAATTTTTTCAGTTATTGCAGTACATTGGCCACACAAGTCCTGAAGTTCTAACAAATCCAGAAGTGGCTTTAAATTCAGCAACGGGTCCACCGCAAGGGCAACATTTTGAAGCAGAAACGATTGCCACGATTTTGAATCAACGTAACGCAGAGCGTGAGCACGTAAACTCATGGAGTCAGCATATAAGTATGTGTGGAGCAACGATGAACCCGCCTACGTGTCGCTTGCCACCCGCACCATTCCATCACTGCCGCCTGCTTTTCTCGCATTTGGGTCTGGCTGGTTGGGAGCAGCGTCGAAAGCTTCACTTGCTCTCAAAGAATGAGAAGCTGCTACGTGAGCTTCGAAATTTGGATAGTCAACGCTCTCGTGAAACGCATAAGATGGCCGTAATTTATGTGGCTCAAGGTCAGGAAGATAAAAACTCCATTTTGAGCAATGTGACCGCCAGTAAGGAGTACGAAAGTTTCATCGCGCGACTAGCTTGGGAGGTTGAGCTCGAGTCGCATACCGGTTTCCTAGGTGGCCTAGTACCAGGTAAAGCATCCGGCGTAACCGCACCATACTTTGCTACATCCTTCGCCGAAGTTATCTTTCACGTGGCAACGAGAATGCCGTCGGACAGTCCAGAAAGTTTATTGCAAAAGGTGGGCTCACAAAATTGAAAAATATTAGTTTATTTCACCAAGGCAACATTTTAAATTGCGTCATTTCAACTCTTTCTTTTTCAGACGAGACATCTAGGCAACGATGAGATACACATAGTCTGGTCTGAGCACTGGCGGGACTATCGAAGAGACATCATTCCTACGGAGTTCTGTGACGTGCTGATAGTGATTTATCCTCTTCCTAACAAGCTTTACAGAGTGCAAGTTAATAGAAAATCTGAAATTCCATTTTTTGGATTGCTGTACGATGAGTGTATTGTGGAGGATGCCCAGTAGAGCAAAAAGATCGACGTTAACATTATATCAGCATTAGTATGTTGACAAAAAATTATCGGCTCTTTTTTTTTTTTTTTTTTTTTTTTTTTTTTGTTTAAGTTATTTAACATTGAATCTTTGTTGTAGTTACGAAGAGAGGGCAAGGTCTATAGACACGATTATGCGGAATCACAAGGAAGCTACAACTTTTGAAGAATTTGCTGCAAACGTTTATTCACCTGTTCAGCCAGCGAGTCCTTTTAGCGTAGCTTCATCAGTGTCAGGTTAGTTATCGTCAAGCTTGCTCTCTTGAGTTTCAAATTTTATTCGCTACTTTATTTGTTGGAAAAAAATACAACGCTTCCATTTAATTTTAATCTTATAATGACTGTAAAATTTTAGTACAATAATGTCTCGATATTTTAAATGGAAGGTTCAACAACAAGCGTGCAGTCGGCAGCTTCGTCGAATCTCGCGGCGGCCCTTATAGACTCGCACCAAGGCACTCGGCCAGGCCTGCGAAGTCCTTCTACAGTTAATAACGACAATCGCGCAAACCGAGGTAAGCCAGTCGCGGCATAAGGCCATGCGCATTTTACATCATATCATCGCACGTCATCTAACAAATACCATCGATAAAAATTAGTCAAGTTCTTTTATCACATCTCGATACGATGGCTACGAATCTATTCGCCTCATTTCAAACTAACATCTCTACCTGTCACCGCACAATCAAACTAGACGGGCTTTAAATCTCACTAACTCTCAAATGTTAAACCTTTTCTTTTGACAGTCTTACAAAATCTGTTGAGAGGTAATACTTCCATTCTACGTATATCCTAGAAATTAGTTCTAGCTTTAGAAGCTTTTATCACGTGCGCGTCGTGGTTTGGTTGATCTCTGTGCGCTCGGCTCAGACTTGTCTCAGTTTGGCCAAGGTACTGCTATCGCACCCCGGCCTCTTTGTGCTGATCAACGTTAATGATATGACAGTATCTTCTTGATTTGTTTGCAGTGTCTGACGGCAGCCGCGTGTGGTTCAGCAGCGATACTGCTGACAGCGCTGCTCTGCACGGCATCTCGCCAAGACCCGCCAAGAAGATGTCTTTCAAGTCCGGACCCAAAAGCAAGAGTGCTGCCCAGCCCACGCCACCAGACAGTCCACGGTACAAGTAATCTAAGCTCGACTAGCGCCGACTCCTTATGAGTAAGATATGAAGGCTGGCCTCGATTATCGATTTAGAAGGCTTTTAAGTTTACGTCCCGTAGACTGTCTTTAAAACTAGTATTTTTATTAAATTACTTTCATTGTTTAACAGTATTCTTTTATTTATTATCGTTAATACTTTTATACAATAAGATTGATAATGCATAATTATTGTTTGGTCATTCTTTTAAAGTTTTAGAAAGTTACAAATTATAAGATTTTTAAACATTGTTACGAAAAATCGTTGAATTGTTTCTCTCTGATATACGGCTACCTTTAATGTCTGTAGCAGAGCTGCACTTTACGCATTTTCCCTTTTATTACAGTAAGTAGCGATGTTATGAAGAGGAAATTGTCAAATGAAACGAAATTAGAAAAAGAAAAATTGTATTAAGCAAATCAGCGCGTTCTCGAAGGCTTGTTTGCTGGTATCTATCTTTAATGTTTTCGTTTTCCGTCCTTAAATTTAATTTTGTATTATTTTGTACAGATCGTTAATGGACGATTAATTTATTGTTAGGTTAGCCTATAATAAACGTTCATGAATTTATGCGCCCCTAATTATTAGGTATATTACATTTTGTCGATTACAATTTACAACATTTTAGAATAGCATTGATATATTTTTAATACATAATGCCTGTAATCATATCATGTCTTTTATAAATGTTGATTTTTTACCAGAATGCATAATATTGAATTGATTCATGAGCATTCCGCACAATTAAAGCGTGAAAACAAGGCATTTTATATTTTGGAAAAAACGCGTTACATTCCACAAATGTTTATCGTAAAAGATTTAATATTTTTATTGAAATCTTATTTTATGTATTACATAAACATTTACTGAAACCGCCTTATTAAAAAAAAAAGTAATAATAATTATCTTATTAGTAAAAACATGTAGACTTTAAAAAATTCAAATTGAATACTTATTGCGTGCGTAAAATCATCAAAAATGATAACGGTTACGATATTAGTGTTATATCGTTTGTAAATTATAAAAAAATTCGTAAAATTAATCTAGTTAAAATTATTAAAATCACATAAGTAAAAATAGCGGAGTTGATATGAATATGAAAAAAAAAAGTTATTAAACTTTTACATTAAGAGATCTAATTAGTGACTTGTATACAACAGCGTTTTGAATACCTAGAATTATGAATGACACACCAATATTAATAATTGTATCAATTTTTTATTCATGCCCAAAGCAGCATTAGTTTTTCACTAATTTATAGATAGAAAAAAAAAATGAAGTGGAACATGTATGTATTGTACATAAATAGAATTAATAGAATTTTAATCATTGAAAGAGATTATTCAGTATGTATACAAAACAAAGTAACTTTATCATCGACATAACAATAAAAATATAAAAATAAATATTTACAAGTTTATTACTATTGTATGATTTCTGATAAGCTCTAAAAATGTTATATATGTTTAGAAATGTTGTACTTAACTAATTGCTCTTGCAAAAGTTACTAATCTGCTCTACATAATTGTCTTATTTATGATATTACTAATATAAACATTCACTTGACTATTTTTCTTAATAAAATAATTCAAACTAATATACTTTGGAATAGCTTTATTTTTTTACCTTTTAACAAATGTAAATATTTATTACACATATAAAAAAATAGTATATTATGTTACAAGGAGCAGAAGCACGTTGTTATTCCCGCACATGAAGTTTACTGCCCGAGCGCATCTAGAGCAGTAACCATGCAAGGAAATAACTGCTTTGCCCCTTGTGACATACGATGCTTTATTTTCGATAAGTCAAGGATGACCTCATAATTATTCTACGTAAAAGAGGGAGAGTTGCGTCTTTGGCAATATAGTCCGGGCGCCACGGGGGTTTTCGTAGGCCATCGAGGTCCACTGCTCCACCAAAGTTTTTTTTATGTGTTTTTATCTTTGTCCGGTGAAAAATTATAAACAATTTTTTAAACAAATTTTTAAAAAATCCTAATTTTGATAAACAAACATTTTTTTTAGCTTTATCGGATCATTTTATTCGGAGAGGGTAGGCAAAAACTTGACAGAACATTCGTATATCATTATATAAACATTACATTGGAAAACGTATTTACATGCTAATCTTTAAGTATGAAGTGTAAGGTAAATTTCTCGCTCTTTCGTTTGGTGCGTGGCGTTTGTCTCTACGACTAACCGTGCCGGAGATATATCAGCGTTTAAACTATTTGTAAGCCAGTTTTGCAAACTTTTTGGGGTCTGACAAAACTCAGCGTTGGATATGTTGTAATGCTAACATTCCTCTTCAACGTATCCAACATGCAGCTCTACTAAAGGAGGGTAGACTTGAAGAGCCATTTTACTGGGCTATGTTGTAGAGACAGCTGATTTAAATGCTCAACATGTTAACCTTTTTTCCACGTGAATTTTTGTAAATATATATTAGTCAGTCTTGAGTATTTACAAAAATAAATTAAAACTTTTTAAATTATTTAAAAATGGGAGAAAACAAGCCTATTTTTAGAGATGTGAATGCAGAAGATCCTGAACCAGAAACAACTGAGATTGAAAGTTTATGCGTGAATTGTGGGAAAAATGTTAGTGTATTTATTTTATAAAATTGTTTACGAATAGTATTAATTAAGTATTTATTAAATATAATTTAACGCTGTTTTTAGGGTATTACCAAAATATTTCTCACAAAAATACCCTACTTTAAAGATGTTGTTCTGATGTCCTTTGAATGCGAACATTGTGGTTTTCAAAATAATGAAATACAAAATGCAGGAAAAATTGAAGACAAAGGCATTAAAATTACATTGAAAGTTTCTTCGAAAGAAGATTTGAATAGGCAAGTTGTCAAATCTGATTATACAAGTGTACAAATACCGCATCTTGATTTTGAAATACCCTCACAGTCTCAAAAAGGAGGTACAAAAAGTTGATTTAAAAAAAAATCAAATGAAAAATATTTTAGCCAAGTGTGTTGTTAATATCTATTTTTTCTTGTAGAAGTTACTACTGTAGAAGGAATTATAAACCGTAGTATTACTGGATTAGAACAAGATCAAAAACAACGTAAAATTGAAGCACCAGAAACGGCTGAGCAGATTGATCAGTTTATAAAAAAATTAAAGACTTTAAAAGAAGTTAAAGAACCATTCACAATTATTTTTAATGATTTGTCTGGTAACACTAATGTGCAAAATCCAAAAATTCCTCAAAAAGATGATGGATGCAAAATCCACTATTTCAAGAGAACAACTGAACAAAATCATGTATTAGGTATTTACACAGAAAATGAAGATGCAATATTACAACCGATTAATGAAGAAGAGTATACTTTAGAGGATATAGAAGGAGAAGTGATAACTTTTCCAACAAATTGTCCAGAATGTAACAGCCCTTGTCAAACCAATATGAAAATGACTAGTAAATATTATATATCTGATACTTTTTATATTACATCTTTATAATTTAATAGACCTTTAAAAACTTATATCAATCATTTTTTTCTTACAGAAATACCTTACTTTAAAGAAGTAGTTATAATGGCAACCGTTTGTGATACTTGTGGTCACAAAACCAATGAAGTTAAAAGTGGTAGTGGCATTGAACCTAAAGGTGTCAAGATAGAAGTTACAGTGACAGGCAAGGAAGATTTTAGTAGAGACCTATTAAAATCTGAAACCTGCTACATGAAAATACCAGAATTGGAATTAGATGTTGGCCCAACAACATTAGGTGGACGTTTTAGTACAGTTGAAGGTATTATTACTGCAGTGAGAGATCAATTATCCACTTCAACTGCATTGACAGGAGATAGTGTAGATTTAGAAATATCCCAAAGAATGAAAAATTTCATAGGACAACTTGACCAAGTTTTGGAAGGAAATAAAGAAGTGACCTTAATTTTGGATGATCCAGCTGGAGGCAGTTATATTCAAAGCTTGTCAGATAATGGAACTGATAACAGATTGAAAATTATTAAATATGATAGAACTCCCGAACAAGATGAAGAGCTTGGAATTTCTGATATGAAAGTTGATAATTACTAGATTGATTTATAAATACTTGACTGGTTTTATGAAAATTTTGAAAGAAGTTTTAAGAAAACATTTTTGTGTATATATATATATATATA
>JAPYYQ010003369.1:0-11710 GCA_030522585.1 Anagyrus pseudococci | reverse complement strand
TTTTTCGTTAATACTAGCAAACGTAGTTTTCAATTCCGCAATTATTGGTATTTTTTTCGTCGCAATCGAATAATTTTCCCGCAAAGTTCCCTGTGGTTCCTTTCAAGCCTGTCTCCTCGGCCTCCTCCTCCCAGAGGGCAATCGTTACCTACCGAATCCTCGAGGTTTCGCCCGATTGAATCTTTGTTTATCTCATGTTTATTCAGGTTTTTATCGGCCCGCTAGCTCGCGAGCTTTCCGCTGCTTGCGGTATTTCGAATAACAATAGTCCTTTCAACAGCAACTCTCCCCCACCCCACCCCTACCAGCCTGTACTTTTAAAGCGCAGAGCCCTTTCTTTTCTTTTATTTCGCCAACTCTTGTTCCAGCCGTTTTAATTACTCACAATGCTTATGTAGCCGGCCTGCGAGCGCGCACCACTGCCACCCAGCAGCCCGCTCTTGCCATTACTTTATTTTTTCCCCCTAAAATGACACTTTCCAATTTTATTTACCCAAATATTTCGAATTTTCTCCTCTCCCCCCCCCGCCGCTACTGTTTGCCCACGATCCAATTAATTTTACGCGATGCCATTTTTTTCCTTTTCCCCCTCTCTCTCTTTTTTTCCTTTGCTCCTCGTCTTTATTTTTATTTCCGCGGCGATGTTTTACGGAAATTAATCTATGCGTCCGCTGATTGCGAGCAGTCCTGAGTGTGTTTTCGATCGAAAAAGTAGATCACAAGATTACGCCTGTATGATTGCCGATGTGCTCGTGCGTTGTAAGATAAATTTCGGTTAATTAATTTGACCGAATTCGCGTAATTTATAGATAGCTCGATCATTGAGGTAATCAAGTCACGCGGATAATTTGTAGATTCAACGTAGATTCATTCGACGCCTACATCAAAGAAACTCACGCGCGTTTTCGACGGTTAAATCCCATTTGATCGATATTCGTGTAAAACTCCAATACGTAAGCAACACGTTCGAAGCTACGAAATGTTGAAACAATAACAATAGCAGATTGTTTGCGTCAAAATAAAACTACATGCGGATTGAAAAAAGAATTTTCCGAGTGAATGGATCGAAAAAAATTGTCTGCTGGAGGGGTTGAGGATCGATTTCATTTCCGTATAACTACATTTCTTTTTCTTCTCAAAACTGTGCCAAAGTTCCTACGAACAATTGACAGGTTAAATTGATTCAAACTTTTAAATTGCCTTAAATAGTCGAGGAGGGAGAGAGAGAGAGAGTATCGCCGCGGAAAGCTAGGGGGAGCATTAAACAATTTGCCCTAGGTACTAATTAAAAAGGATGTGGACTCGTAAAAGGGAATCAGGGCGTGCAGGTTAAGTGTGGAGACGCGAAAAAGGGTAGGAAGAAAAAGAAGAGAGGAAAAGAGGGCCTGAGCGAAGAAGAGAGAGACAGAGAGAGAGGTAGGATAGGGTTGGGGCGCTTGAGAGAGGGCGAGGGGGAGGAGTCGAGTAAAAGGGCTCTCGACTGGTGGTGTAGTGAAAAAGCCAAGTACAGGCCAGAGTCTTCATCCCGTAAATCCACGCCTCTTTAACATCGAGCCGCCAGCAGAACCGACGATACGGCAGCCGTAGAGAAAGAGAGACCGAGAGAGAGATATTCGTAACTTCGGAAGAGTCGGTGCAGTAGGCTAAGGGGCGAAGGGGGGTGGGAGGTGAATACGTCCATTGGACGCTTTCCAGTGGCCGGCGATGGTAGTCCAGAGCTGCCGGAGCTTCGGCTGGCTCAGCTCTCTGTACTAGGGGGGGACTCGCCGGCGGTCGTCGGTCCGTCGCGTCGCGAGCAGAGAGAAAGAGAGAGAGGGACTAGGGCCGATTCACGGCATTACCGATATTAGCGTCACCAGTAACTCTCGCGAAATGGCTTTGGCACGCCCGTGCGCTTCCATTCTTTTTCGCTCCCCTTTTCTCTTCCACTGCCTCCGCTCTCTGTTCGTCTCTGTCTATAGCTCACCGAGTGACCTGCTGCGGCTGTCGTTGCCCCTGGCGCGCTTCTTTTTCCGACCGGCCTTATAGCCCCGGATATATCCGAGTGCGAAATCACGCCCGTGAAGCTTATCCTTCTCGGGCCAGCGTAAACTCGGCCGTCCTCCGTTCTGCCTTAATGAGACGCCGAGGGCTAAGAGAACCCCCGAAGCTACCAAGTGGGTGAGACTCGAGGAGAGAGAGAGAGAGAGAGAGAGAGAGATATTGCCAAGGGAAGACGGAACGGAGAGAGAGAAATAGACTTGGAGAATAAACAATCGCGCGAGGCTGGATGAGATTGCGCATCTACGTCTTTCAGGCGCTTGTTGCCAGAATACTGTCTTGTCATCACTTACTTCACCTTCCCGAGCGTTCCTCCCTCTTCGTCTTCCCCCCGTTTCACCAGCAGCTCCCTCGCTCGTCTGATAAGTTGAAAACAACTCGACATACATCTTTAAGTGGCAGATGTGCCCCTCATTTTCCCACCCTTCGCATTCCTCCGCATCTAGACTCTTCTAAAATACCCACATCCGACCTAAACAATGTACGGCATATATCAAGCTTGCGGTAGCACTTTTAGTCTTTTGCTCCAGAAACTAAAAAGAAACGACAAATGTGGAAAAAGCAGGAAGAGAGTGGGCGCGACGGTGAAAGTATGCGAAAGAAAAGTTTCGTTAGACAAGCACACGTAGACAAAAAGTGGAGGGTAGGGTAAAGGACAGTAGGCGAAATGAAAAAGCGGGAACGCGAAGGTAAGCCGCAAGCTGGAGTAGGAGGAGGGAACGGGTAGGAGAGCCGAAACGCATAGGAGGGTAGGAGGAGGAGGAGATCGAAAGTCGTGCTTCCTGTCGCCCCATAAATTATCACCGGGCTTTCTCTGCCAACCCCTTCGTTTTCCCGCCGCTCCTCCCCTTTCTCTCTCTCCGCGGCTACGGCGTCCGGCGCATAAATGCAGAGGCAGCGCGGGCCGCGCATGTAGCAACGTCGAGAGCAGACGGCAAATGCTTGGGGAATTTTTGCGATTTTCAGCAGTGGTAGGCGTGTGCGCACAGCCCCAGCAGCAGCGCTTCTCGCTGGGCCGTCGGCTTTTACATATTCCGAATGGCCATCTATCCGGGTGACACGCGGAACGACGCGGCGTTTTTAGATTTTTACTGGCGGCCGCCGCCGCCTCCCACTGGGCTCCCGCTACAACTGGCCCCCCAGCGCTCGTAAATCAATCGAAATCGAAATGCCATCGGCCCACTGCGCCGCGGAGGAGAGCTGCTCGGCCGCGAAACCGCCATAAACCAGCCGGGTCCTATGGGCACCGGTAGAACTGTCATAGGACCGGCTAGCGGGGCGGGGGAGCTGAAAAAAGTCGGTGCAGGCAGCTGATCGCCGGCCAGCAGCACGCGGGGTGGGACGGGATGACCGGCTTGCTAAACAGGGAGGAGAGAAATAAAAAGGCGGAAGTAGCCGGAGCGCACTCACCCGCTCTCGGGTCGTTGATCCGGCGGCGGCGACGGCGGCCTCCCTCGCTGCTGCTCCTCCTCACTTGGCCATCGCGGCCGCGCTCCTGCGCGTCCGCCGGCCGCGTGGCCCGAGCACTCGTTCTTGCACCACTCAATATATCACTGGCTCCGCCGTGTCCCAGAGGCCCTGGGCCTATCCTGATCCCCTGGGCCCTCCTCCTCGGCTGCTCCTCGCGTACACCGGCACAGGCACACTGATTCCTTCACGATCGAGACCGACACTGGAGCAGAGGGAAAACCGCGGGTGGAGAAGGGCGCGAGAGGGAGAGCGGCTCCTCGTGCCTCAGCGCCGGGGCTGGGCTCGCTGCGATCTCGCGCGGAGAAATGCGGGTCACACGGGGGGATCCTCGAGGTCCCTCGCGACGAGAGCTGCGGCGGAAGCGCGCGCTCGCACCGGCGGCCGTCACACGAATGCGCGAGAGCGCCGCCAGCAGCGGCCCCCGCGAGCGCCACCCCCGGCCCCGCCGCCCACTCCCCCCCGGGGCGAGCTTATCCGAGAGCCGGCGAGCGGGGCCGAGGGCGCGCGCGCACACGCGGAACGGGGGCCGCCGCCGCCACCGGCGCCCGGAGAGCCCCGGCCTGCCCACCCCCCGGCGCCTCTCTATAAGCCCGACGCCGCGCGCCGCTCTATGCAGCCGCTGCACTAGCTCGTCGATGCTCCAGCCGACATTGCTCCGTCCTCCCGCGCGCGGCCGCTCCTCCACGATCCTCGGGATATCGTTTTACCCGAGACTCCGCTATATCTCCAGAGGCAGACTAACCCACTACTCCCATTGCAGCAGCAGCAGCCATTCCTTTCGTTTCGCCCAGATTATTATTCTCTGCGAAATAATAAGCTCGCCCCGGTGTATTGCCGCGCTGCCACTATGCAGGCAGAGAGGAGGAGAGGGAGGGCGCGTGAATATTTTCCCGAGAGCGTCTCCGATGGCAAAGACGGAAAAATAATGGCCCCGCTCGATTTTCTTATTTTCCCAGGGCGCCGCGGCAACTCTCTCTCTCTCTCTCTCTCACTCCTCGCGCCACCTCCCCCATCTCCACCCCTCGCGCTCTCGGCTGCTCGCGTTCGTTACCTTTTATTCGCAGTCTCGCAGCAGCTCCGTGGATTTATGAACCGAGAGCCCCGGCATCCTCCCCCCTGCCCGCTCCCGAAGAGATAAAGTACGACCGGAGAAAGACTGCGCAAACTTGCCCTCGTTCCCGTCCTCCTGGCGACGACGCGACCGACGGCCGGGACAATAAGAGGCGGAATTCGCAAGCGGACCAACACCGAGCTAAAAGTGATAGTTGCTCGTCTAATCGGACGTGTTTGGGAAGCGCGAACGCCGCCTGCCCCCCCCCCCCCCCAAGCAAATCTATATATGACAGGCCTGGGCGCATGTAAAATTCATTGGTATTCCTGGCGAAAATGTTGCGGGTGTTGCTGCTACTGTACTACTACTGTTGACCAATGCCGGCTTTGCAGCGGGCACGAGAATAGCTGTCGAGTGCGCCGCGCGAATAAAACTAATTCCGGCTTTAAAAATATATACACGCGCGCCTCCGCTGCCGTCCGCCGCTTTTTGTTTCATCTGCTCTTCTGCAATCCCCCTCGTTTCGCATATATCAATAAATATTTTTTTCCCACCCCCACCCCCCGTCCTGTGTTTCTATCCTGATGAAATTTCAATCTGATTGTTGTATTTTTGTTATGATTTAATTTTCAAATTAATTAAAAGCTTCTGCTTTTTATTCGTAAAAATCCACTGGGGCGGAAAAAGGCGTGGCGGCGTTTTATTAAAGCCGTAAGTAGAAACAGACGGGTACGGCGAGACAAGATACTTGGATAAGACTGTAATTTTAGTTGGGGAGGGTTAAATTTTTTTGCGCATTGCCAGATCTAACGTGGATAAGCCATGTACAATTATTGATTGAATTTTACAAGTTTCGTATCTGATTCATGGGTTCGGACGATATTTCAGCTTATCCTCCGGGCATAAATTTTCGACAAACGAAAGCATTGTGCCTGCAAACCCAAAAATTCGACAACCTTCCGAGCCAGAGGAGTTTGCGAACTCGTATACTTTTTGGGTTCATCGGAATTTCGTGTTTAACTTGAATGGAACTCGTGGCTTTAAAAGCTCGCTCGGCTTGAGATGAATTGAAAAAACAAAGTTTTCGCGCGCGACCTTAATTTTGACATTTTTTCGAAAAATTTCACGTTTAAAATTATTGGAAACGAATAATGAGGCTCGTTACTTCAAATAAAAAAAGAAAATAAGGGAAATCGAGGAAATCAGTTTTCCAGCGGTATTTTACGATTCGACGACGAAAAGTTGATCTTTGATGGTTAAAAAGACAGATGGGGGCTGAACTTTTAATGAAGCGTTGCGTTAGTCGCTAAATACGCAATTAAATGCATTTTTCAACGCTAACGAGACTTCGCTGGCCTTCCGAGCTATTATAAAGTGCTGTTTGCACTCGAAGCATAAACGAATTTCCAATGCGTTTATGGCGTGAATATGTATAAGCCAAAGTAAGAGAAAGGGGGAAGGAAAAATAAAAGAGAGAAAAGGCAAAAAAAGAGCTAATATTTTTTGCACAAGACTAATGTGTCGGAGGGTCGCCGGCAAAATTGCTCCTCTCGCCTACGGCGCCATTGGGTGCCGCAAAGTTTTTCCAAGCTAAGCTGCCGGCCAGTGCTGCCGGCGCCGCTGCTATGCTGCTGCCGAAGCTTTTCGCCGGGGCTCATGTCGTCCGGGGCAGGCTTTGCGTCCTCGGAATTGATGCGCCCCGTGCGCGCTGCCTGCGCTCCGGGGGTAAATATTTGAGGAGTAGCTTTGGTGTCGCGCGACACCGCTACATTCCTCCTCCTTTCTCCAACCACCTCCACCTCTATCGTTCCTGCGCGTCTCTCTCCGTCGCTTTGCTTCCGTCCACGGTAAAATCTCCGTAGCAGTCGAGACGCACCGGCTTGGTCTCTTCGAGCTTCTTCGACTTTTGCCGCGCCCTTCGACCCGCCCGTACCCAACCTACCTCCCTCGGCCCGGCCGTTTCTACAACCTTTGCGCTTTGAGCAATTAATGCGCCCCCAGAGCTACCTTTGCCCCGGCTCCGATCCCTTCTTTCTCGTATTTTTTTACGCCCCGACTGCATGAAAATCCAATTATTATAGCTTTGCAGTAGCAGCAGCAGCAATACAGCTACGCGACAAACCATTGCCGGTAAAACACTCGAGAGGCAAATGCGTAATATTTCCATAAGTTTGAAATTTTAAAAAGTGCCCTCTGTTTCCCGAGAAATAAAGACGGGAAAACGGCCCTCTGTACACGCGGGGGGGGGGGGCACCCAGGGACGCTCTGCACTCGCGCGTACGTGTGCCTGCATCTCAAAGCAATCCTAAATAATTCAGCGCCTCGGCCAGTCGTAAACTTTTCCAAAATTGCTGATAAAGTTTTAATCCTTGCACACGGGCAAATTTTCTTTTATTCTCTTCGACGCGACGCAAAAGGCAAATGCGCGCGGAGCGTTTTGCCGCCAGACTCTCTGCGCAAATGCGCGTGCTCTGGCGTTTTCAATGAAAAACGACGAGTCGGCGAATCATTAGACGCGCGCTCATTTTTACACGGGCTTTTATCGAAGCCAGCAGCGAGAGAAAGCAAATAAAGACTAATAGAAAAAAAAAGGAAGAAGAAAAAGGGCCGGAGAAGCGATGAATGCGTAGCATGCAGCGACGAGAAAGTTTGCTAGTAAATCAACATCCAAATAGTCTTAGGTCGTGTAGAAGAAAACGAGAGAGGTAAAAAAGCTCTTTGTTTCAGAGACTGCGCGCGCGGGGGGGGGGCTGAGTGCCGGGGAGGTGGGTAGAACGAAGAGGAGGAGGAGGAGCTGGAGGTTTTATTAAAAAAACGTCTAGTAATCATCGTAAAAAGTTAGTCAGCAGCGAGCCGGCAAAAGGAAGCCGATGAAATAGGCGCATAATAGGAAGTCCAATGAAAATCGAGCCGAAGCAAGGGATAGCGCCGGATGGAAGCTCTGCTCCCAGGTGCGGAGAATCTTTGTTAATTAAAGAGACAGACTGTGGCTAGGGAAAGGGGATCAGGGCAGCGACCGAGGGCAAATGTAAATCAGTAGTGCGCGGTAGGCAAAGTTGGCGATTGGAGGCGCGTGTGGCCTCTCCTACGTGATATCCTACGCACCCAATTGCTCTGGATATCTCTCTCGGCTGCTGGCCGCTTCTTACTCATATATAAAACATCGGCATTATACTTTCTAATAGCCAGTCGCCCCGGGCACGAGCCACTAACTTAGGCCAAATGACGCGTGGACGCGTGCCAAGCGGATACGAGAGCGTCTGGAAGCTGCTGCCGCTACTACCACTGCTGTAGGCCAGATCCGCCCTTTGCGAAAATTCACCCGGCTCTCAGCCGGGGCTCTGGTCCTCTCCAAAAAGTCATATCCGCGCTTTCTTACGCGCTTCCACCTAGCCGCTACTATGCACTTACGTTATACAGCTGTGGCGAAATGTAAAAGCGAGTATTAACATATTGTTAAGCGGCGTTTGCGGCTCGCTGTTTTTCTCGGGCACACGTACACGCGTATGGCTGCGTACAGCGAGCACATTGGGAAAGAGAGAAAGGGAGAGCACTTTAAAGTGCAGTTGATGAAAGTTGCATCCAAGTGGATGAAAAATGTTTTATTCCCGCGCTGAATAAGCCCGCGGAAGCGAAGCTGCGTATGGGTGGACCTATATAAAGCATAATGGGGCCAAACGCTGCGGATGACGATGTACGAACAGCAGCAGCAGCAGCAGCAGCAGACCAATTAATTTATAGGACTGTTTAGTCGGCAGGGAGGAATATAGTCTCGAGCCCGCGAAGCCGGGCCGTTAAGAAAATTAAACGCGGACTAGGGCCGCGGCGCAGAGCTCGAGCGGATTATAGGGGTAGCGCGCCTCTCTTTTCCGCAGCCTCTCCGGGCGCTGGCCGCGCGGCTAATTATCCGGCTCATCCGCGCGATAAGCTATAAAATTTCACGAGCAATAACGGAGGCTCGTTATTCAACCGCTGCGCCAGCGACATCATCGGCACTGCACTCGACGTGTCTTTCCGCGCGCCTTTCTCTCCTCTATCCAAGGGCCGGCGTTAATTAGTCACGCGAGTCTCGTGTCGTTGCGACGTACCGCTTGTATCAACTGACGCGGACGTGAACGTGAGTTGAGAAACTGTAAGATTAGCTCGCTGCTCTTTCCTTATTATTACCTCACGATGATATTTATTGTTGTTGTTGACAACGAGAGGTATGAAAATTTCACGACAAACAAAGTGTTCTCATTGAAACATACACACACATAATTATCGGCATTGAATTTTAGTCACGCGTTATTTTCGAATTTATGCGTCAATAGCAGCAGCGGCGCTTCGCATTATAATACGCCGAAATACAATCACGTAGAAGTAGAGACAGAAAGTGGCCCGCGGGCACGCGAGCGCAAAGCTCCCGGTCTACTTGATTATCATCCTGTCAGACAATTTTCAACTTACAGTTGAAATCCGGCATGAAGATCAATATTTACGTTAACGCACTATTTTGCTTGCGTTGAATCATTTGCATAAAAAGTTGTAGCTGCACTGTTACACGATTAATGACCCAAGTCATCGTGGATAGTTCGAAATGAGTAACGTAGAAGATACGAGGGGAATCGCGCAGACAAACAATAAAACGAATAAAAAAGAATGAAATCGGAAGAGAGTGAGAAAAAGAAAGGAAAGGTATATAGGAGAGTCGGATCACGTCGCGGGTAGGGTGTCAACGCGCTCACGTCCATCATTAGAAATGGAAATTGAAGGCCCGTAATAGCCGAGAATGAGCGCAAAGCCCAGTCGAAAGTTCTCCTGGCGGTGGGGGAGTGAGGGGACGTTCTCGTGGATCTACAGGGGAGGCTGAGCGCGTCACGGGATTCCAGGGACATAAGCGCGGCAAGGATCAAGAGTCGAGAAAGTGGAGTGGGGGGTAAAGGAGGAGGAAGGCTTTGCCAGGCGACAGCGAGCCCCGAGGTTTGCCCTGGCCGAACATCGCCGGCATCCCGCGCGACACTGGGAAAATTGTCCATTTTGGAAGATGGTGGTGGCGGCGGGCCACTTGCCAGTGAAACTCGAATTCCGCGCTTCCGAGGCTGCTGCTGCTCGGCACTTTCTCTTTCTCTCCCTGCTCGGAGGTTTCGGAGCTATCCTTCTCTCCGGGACTTTGGACGTGCAGGCTGTGCGCGCGCGAGAGCTGGATCGGGCGCGCTGCGAAAGCTCTCCGCTCCCAATTTGCGGGAGAAATCTGGCACGTTCGGCGCTCCCCCGTCCCTCTAGTTTCAACATTGTTTTGCCCCGGTCAAACTGCTAAGTGCAGATCATTCGACGTTAAATCCTTTTTTAATGGCACTTTGACACCCCGCCGCTGCTACCACCGACAGTCCCCCCTCCCAACCGGCAACGGACATCTCCTTTCCGAAAGCCACAAAACAGTTGCTGTGGACCCAAAGCCACCTTTACCTCTCCCACGCGTATGTTATCCGTTAATTGTGCGGACTTGTCTAACGCCGATACAGAAAACACCCAAACATTTCGGCGGCATTGCTGCGAAAAGAGGAGAAAATTATTCAGCGCGAAAGCCGGTGGGTTATTTATTGGAAGAAACGGATAGAACAAGAGAGAAGCAAGCCAGAGGCAAGGGGCAAAAAAGCCGGTTGGCTTGGTCGAGTAGCAGTCGAGCAGTGGAGCAGCAGCAGTAGCTGGATCAGGAGAAGCCGGTCATTGTTCTTCCTGGGTAATCTGGGGAGCAAAGTGTGCGCGCGTTGCGCTTGACCCCTCCTATCTCGTTGAAAGAATGATAAGGTCGTTACTTTTTACCCCGAGGACATTACCGCAAATCGGGCGCGGCAGCAGCAGTCGCCACCGCGGCACTGCTTCGACATATGGCGTGCACGCGCGCGCGACCCGGATAAAGAGAGTCACTTAGCGAGGCTTGCCTCGCCACTACCTAGCGATGACCGCCCCCCCCCCACCCTCTGCCGACGCCTTAAGAGAAATTGAGCACCTCCGCGCGGCGGCCATCCCGGCGCATGATACACAAGAAACTCGGCAAAAAAGCTTCTCATACCACCGCTGGGATTCTCTCCTGGATACCCCACTTACTCCTCCACCCCCCCTACAGCTCACCCTCTTTCATCGCTGCCATTACCGCTAATAAATGCTCCTCTGCGCCTTTTTCCTTTTCCTCCTCACGCACTATTCATACGCAGCCCATTAATTGTCGCAAGCTGCTACGTCAACGGACATCGACGGACTAATACTAATGCGAGACACGAGAAGAGAGAAAAAAAGCGAACGAGCGTTTAATTGTTTTTATCAAATTATAACGTGGCAAATTTCTGTATCCCAATTGAGACGCTCGTGTATTTATCTCAAGGCATTACGTTAATTATCTGAAACCTAGAGATGTACTGCAGGAGGCTCGGCTGTTAACTTAATTACATAAATCAAGCCCGGCGTTGGCATTAATTTTTACCTGCTGAATTAACGAGAAAAGTGCGCTTATGTTCTTTTACTATTTTTTTATTTGCGCTTAATGAGACTAATTAAATTTTTCGAATAACAGTGAAAGTTCAGCGCGCAGTCGACGAGCGAGAGTTTTTTCTAACAAGTGGAGTTTTTAAATTTTCTAAAATGCTGGCAGTTTTATATTCCCATTATGTACGATTGTTGAGTATCTGCGTGTGTGGGTGGGTGTGTGTTTTTTTAAACCAAAAAAATAAAAAATAATAGTATTCTAGTATTGAAAATGTTTAAGATTCTTGAAATACATTTGCTGCGGTACGTCCGCCGTGGAATCGATAAGAAAAATAAAAAAAAAAGAGAAAAGGAATAAGCAGCAGACCGTTTTAAAGAAAATTTTTTCGCTTAACAAAATAAAGAAGTATTAGACAGAGGGGCCTGACCTTTGAAATTCCATCAGTTAGCTGCTGCCGAGGAAATGGCAAGGAGCAAGATGCAAAGGGGAAGAAAAAAAATCTACTTTAAAGTGTGTACAGCTTTCAAGCCCCGACTGTTCGTCCCGTTTTACTTCTACCCTTGCACCTTCGCTAAAAGAAAATCTGCTAATTAACCCATTAAATCCTGAGCCGAATCTAGGCGAGATAGCATCCATCTAACTATCTGAACCGTGTCTTTTTGTAAAAAAAAAATACCCCTATT
>JAPYYQ010003368.1:0-14734 GCA_030522585.1 Anagyrus pseudococci | reverse complement strand
ATTATTTTAATAATGATGCCTGGCTACTCTGCTTTGTTATTGAGTGGTAGTCTGGGCTATTAAATTGTTTATTGAAAAATAAAGCGCCAAAGCCACAGCCCATTGGGCTATTGGGTTGTGGCTACACTTTTATTATTAATTGGTTTCAACAATAAATAAATACGCTTTGGCTACTCCCCTTTGTTGGAGGCGACGGCTCCCAAAACACCTGTCCAGACCACCTTTGCATAGCTGCTCGAAAAGCACTGTCGCTACACATTCAATACCAAATAATAGAAGAAGTGAGAAAAGTCGAACCGTATACTAAATGCTTAAAAATTGAAATACCAATTATTTTTGCTTTTAAGACAAAGTCGCTTTTAAGATAACAAAGTCGTTTTATACAAATTTTCCGAATTGTCATGTTATATATACATTTGCCGAATTGTCGTGTTTTATACATATTTGCCGAATTGTCGTGTTTTATAGCGCTCAGACGAGTTGACGCGTTTTTGCACCGGGGCGACGATTTGTTTATAACAAATTGTTTAAACAATTAGATTCAGAAATTGGAATTTCAAAATTCTGACCACGGCAACCGATTCTACGTGAAAAATCATGAAGAAAAGCTCTTTACCGTTTTTCGATCAGAGTGCAATTTGTTAGTGAAAAAGTGTAAATAAATCTCCGAATATTTGACTCTGGTGTTAGAGTCTAGTATTCCGAGCTCTGTTTATTTATTTATATTTTTCACTAACAAATTGCACTCTGATCGAAAAATGGCAAAGAGCTTTTCTTCATGATTTTTCACGTAGAATCAATTGCCGTTGTTAGAATTTTGAAATTCCGATTTTCGAATCTAATTGTTTAAACAATTTGTTATAAACAAATGCAAATAATGAATAAAAAAAACAGGGGTATTTTTGTTTTCGCCCACGGCACCTCTCCAGCTTTCAGATCGTTTGTACCTCCTCTGGTTTCGGCTCAGGATTTAATGGGTTAATACATTTTTATTAAAGAGCTGGCGTAGCTCAGTGGCTAGCGTGCTTGCCTCAAAACTATGTCAGCTCGAGGGGTCGTGGGTTCGATCCCCGGTGGCGGAAAAATTTTTCGGAATTTTTCAGTCATGGGGGATTGATACACGGGATCCCGACGGTACGGGTTGACGATCGATGCCCACATGCGAATTTTCTGCGACGTAGGTGTTGCGGAAATTTGCAATACATGTGTCGGCACGAAAGGCTCCGTATCCCTGACAGGGATGTTAGGATAGTCAGATTTCGAACGCATTGCGACTAGTTTGGTGTGTAAAAAGCCGAAAACATAAAGTCTAGTAGCTTTGATGGTTAGGAGGTAGGTAGGGAAGCAAAGTATGGAAAAGGTTTAGAACCCCCATGACAGCTGGACACGATACGTTCAATTGAAGACTGTCGTGGAGGGGATCAACTGCGGCCTGTTACGATAAGTTCGGTTGATGGCTGACGGCTCGTATACCGAAAGGTGGTAGTCGTCTAATAAAAACCCAAATACATACATACATACATTTTTAGTAAAAAAATTAACTCACTTTTCTCCTATGCTGGCTGTACATTTGCCCTAGCATTTACATATGGATATGGCCTGATGACGTCAGATATATTACTCCCAAAACCAAATACCATAAACGGACCTTTCCCATATTTTGCAAGCAATAAAGAAGACTCGAAAAAAAAGATTCAATTGACTTTCGCAAAAATGAGGACGAAATCTGAAAAAAAAAACAAATTACAGTTTGAATGTAAATTTTTTCATTTTCGCCATCAAACTGTAATTCGTATTTTTCAGATTTCGTCCTCATATTTGCGAAAATCAATTGAATCTTTTTTTTCAAGTCCTCTTGCAGAATTTGGACACCTACAACAAACGGATCTTGCAGAATTCGGGAAAGGTCCGTTTGTGGTATTCGTTTTAGATTAACATATCTTAATTAACATATCTAAAAATTAATACAAAATTAAAAATGATAACTAGAGGGCGCTAAGGCACTGACCAGCACTCTTAAAATCAAAGGGGGTCGTCGATAGCCACGCGGTCTAAGACTCACGGCTTAGACCGCGATACCGAGATAATGATGGACCGAGTAAAAAATTTGACTGAGTTGACGTTAGAAAAAATATTATTTGTTAGTGATGCTTGTGCATCCGTCTTACGACGAACCTGTGTGTATTGTGTTAAAACAGATTTTTGTGTATAAAAAAGAAGTTGTTTAAACAATGATGGTATCTGATTTATGGCGAAATAACTTAACAGCTTAAAAAGCCAAGGCCCTAAGGGCTAAATATACTATTTTTTTTTCTTAAAACCAATGTCTATATAGCTCTTTACTTAATAGTCCGTTTGTTTTATTTTTAATTTGGAAGTTTAAAAAAATTTATAAAATACACTTTCTAAATTTTGCAAAATAGTTTTTAGCAACAAACATTCTTTCAACTAACAATAAATGACAATGACTAAAATTGCTCAATGCCTTATTTACACTGACCATCAATTATAATTTTATTTATTCATTATAAACATAGTTTGAATTTTAAAGTAATTAAAAAAAATAGATCTATACTGTAAACATTCATTTACAGTGCTTTTTTAAATAATTTTAATATTAAATAACATTTGATTTAGTGTATTTTCTAAGTCAAAGAATATAAGAATTCAAAATAGATGTATTTTGTTCAAACAGATCACTTGATATTTTCGAAAAATAATCCCTTTAAAATTACAAAATTAGCTATTGACGCATAGTATTTATTATCAAAAAACTTTTTTTAGGAATGTAAATGTACTATGAAAGTGTAATTTTTATATTTTTAACTTAATAAACTATCTATAGAATTAAAAATCAGAAGTATATGTAAAAATTAATATTTCTTTATTATTTTCAATTACCAATAAAACGAATTCTTTGTTTACACTGTTTTTTAATTTTTTTTCAATTGCTAAATACTCAGATTAAAATAAATCCAGAAAGAAAGGAAAATTTATTTCTCTGAGCACACATTTACCATAGCATAAAAACAAGCACAATATTTAAAATTTATTTGAATAAACATTACTTTACCTGTAAAATCTACGCAAGAAATTAATTGTTACAATATTGAAATATACAATATTACTAATTTGTATTTCTTCAAAATTGTACAAGAGCAAGACTTTGAACTAATTTAGTACTTTCCTTTTAATTATTTTTAGTCATAAGTAAATATATTTTTTTAAAATGATTGTTTTTTCTGTATCATAACAAGATTTATCAGTTAGAAATTCATTATTTTGTAACACTAGAAAAAGTAACGAAAAAACGAAAATACAAAACATTATAGTTTAAAGTTAAACTTACTTATATTGTCTATTACAGTTTCTACTTATTATTTAAAGTAATCACCAGATACAGTTTTAATTGAATTAGATAAGAACGATGTAATACAAAAAATATCAGTAAACATTATTTGAATATTTGTTTATAATATACTATACTTTTAATAAAGAAATCCTTAGGTATATACAAAATTTCTGACCTTTTTGTAAACAGCTATATAATCTTATTTTGAAGTAATGAAATAATCCTAATAACAGAAATGTACAATTTGTACAATTTGTTAGTCCCAGCTCTCTTCTATTTCTTCATTAGTTAAAGGTATGACTGGTGGTGGCTCATACGGTTTTGCTGCAGGAAGGGGTTCTTGACTGGAATCTTTATTTTCAGAAGTTGGTTGAACAAAACCAGTTGGAGAATCCCAATCTTCTTCATCTGCTGCTGCGGAATTGGAGTTTGGTTGCAGTGTAAAATCGTTTGTATTCTGATCATAAGAATTTTGTTGATAAGATTTATTAAATCGATCGCCTCTGAATCCTCCATCTCTGTTGCCTCTAAATCCACCTCCTCGCCTGTCTTGCCAATTGCCTCTATTACCCCTAAAGCCTCTATCACCTCTAAAGCCTCTGTCACTCCTGAAGCCTCTATCTCCATTGCGGCTTTTAAATCCTCTGTCTTCCCAACCTCCTCTGTCACCTTTGTTTCTTGAACTATCATTTGAACTGTCAAAAGGTGTGTCAAAAGGACAATCTGTATCATCTCTGTTGTAGGAACTATTTCTACCTTCCCAGCCACCTCTTCCACCTCTATTAAATCTACCTCTACCACCCCTACCTCCTCTTCTGTCTCCATTATCTCGATTGTAAGGCTTGTTTCTAAAAGTAAATTAATTTAAATCATTGAAAAATCTAGTTAATCAAATTTAATATAAATAATTAATAAAAATAAAAAGACATTAATAGTAACCTGAAATCTCCTCTTGAATATTGATCTTTGCCCGATCGATTATTATCAAAATTTCTTGAATTAGGATATTTGTTTGAATGATAACTGTTTTCATATTTTTGACCAAACATGTTGTCAGCTTTTCTGAAATCATCTCCATCAGTATTACTTAACCAACTTGCATCTTGAGAAGATGCAGATGCATTATTGAAGAATCCTAATTTATTTTCAGCAACAGGTTTATCTGGTTTATTTTCTGAAGGTTCATCATCCCAGTTTTCTTCATCCATGTTTGATTGTTTCCGTTCTGGAGATTTTGGCGAGTTTATGGGCAAATTTTGTATTGGTGAACTTTGTGATTTACTAGCTTGATGACAAGGTAAAACATTTTGTGGCAATTTATTGACTGTTGACGATTCATCAGATGGTTCATCCCAATTTTCTTCTTCTACTACTACATTATTTGTACTATTATTATCATTTGATTCATTTTGATATCTTGGTCCCGAATGAAAGTGTTGATTCGATCTGCCAAAAGTTTTCCGGTTATTCCAATTACCTCCTTCATTGTATTTATCATTGAATTTTCTTGGTTTACTGTTATTTGGAGCAAGAAATCCTCTCGGTTTTGAAATAAAAGTATTATTATTTGTTTCATTTTCCCATTCATCCTGAGAGTTTTTCTCATTATTGACATCACTTGCAGTTGAATTTGGAATAGCAGCTTTTGAATTAAAGAAACCTAACGAATTACAAGCATTATCTTTGTCATTTGTATCATCATTATTTTCATTTTCTGTTGAAGCACTTGGATTAAAGAAACCCAGAGGAGTCAATGCAGTCTGTTGAGTTTGTGAGACAGCTTCTGTTGGATCATCATCCCAATTTTCATCATCATCATTATTACGGGCTGGAGTTTGTTTTGCAATCTCATTTTGTGTATTATTATTAAGAAATTCCGTTTTCTTTGATACAGATGCCTGAGGAGTTGTCTCCGGTTCATCCCAATCTTCATCTGCAGCAGCACTTACCGGTGGATCATCAGAATATCCATTGGGAAGAGCGTTATCTTGGTTGGTCGTATTAGTTGGTGCCTCCCAGTCATCATTATTAGCATTTGCATTGGCCCTACTTTTATCAAACCTCTTGAAGCCATAATTTCTCTTCTCTTGATTGTTGTTACTGTCCTCAAATCCACGTTGAGAATAACCATTGAAATTAGCGTTAGATCTGGCAAAGGAAGGGGGATCGATCCAATCGTCAATGTTTGCCGGGCTCACATTAGCCTCGTAACTGAATTTGTAGCCGTCCGTGATTTTCAAAGTTGGTTTTAGAGCCAAGCTCTCATCGTCTTGATTGAACTCTACCGAAACGTTCAAAGCAACGTTTTCCGAAAGCTCGGCATCCCAATCCTCTTCGTCGCTCATTTTTAGTCTCCACTGGTGCGCCTAAAAGCGAAATAAAAAGATGAAATTTTTGTTTTTCTAGAGCTTGGCTAAGCGAGTTGTTTAGAAGAAGAAAAAAATCGTTTATTAATACTTTGTGGAAGTGTTATTACACGTTTAGAGATTAATTCGCACAGCTGATCGCTGGGCTAGTTAGAAATTGGCCGGGATGAAACAAAACAGCATGAAGCAGCCTAGGGGAAGTACTACACCCCGTACATCTTTGAGATTGCGCATTAGGTTATGTCACTTGCCGCGCTATTTCAAGCTTTTCATAAACACCGTCCTCTCATCACTCTGTTTAATCCGACGTTCAATGATCCTAGTCCCAGTGGATCACTGCAAAAGACATACTTATTAATCGATTATCCCTTTGCGTCTATATTTTCCCGTTTACAACGTAGCACTTAAAAAAAATCGCACTGCTTGCGGATTTGTATTATCAAATGAGAAAAGGTATGTACATGTACTTATTAAATAAATTATTGCCGATATATTCGTCCGGCTTGAGAAAAAGTATTAACTTGCAATAATCTGATACTAAAAAATTATTCAGCTGAACGTATTCTAAGGAAGGCTGTATACTTACATACATTATCGCGTTCAACACTCGATGTAGAGTCGTTGAGGTTGAGGCTCGAGTGGCGACGGCGAGCCTGCGGGGCTCATTCGTCTCCTATTACACATATACTTCTCTGCACAGTTAAGTATAAACAGCTTACATCCAGTGCTCGCGATGTAGATGAAATTCTTTGTACAAATAAGCAACGCATGAAAATCGGTGATAAGCCACGCACAAGGAGGATTCTAAGTATTTTTCAACGAGGGTTAGGAATTTTTTATTAAGTATTTTTATTATGCATGCTAAATGTAATTTAAAAAAAAGTAAACGTCAAAAAAAAAACGTTAAATGAAAAATCTTAATTTAAGCGTGCTATTGCAAATACACGTTGGACTGCATTGCACATCGCCATATTTTTGTTTAAACATTTTGAAATCTCTGTTATAATAAAATTTAGCCAAAAATGAAAAACTGCAATAAATAATACCTATTGGAATGTGACCGATGCCGGAGTCCGAAGATACTGTCCAGACCGACGACACTGTTAAGTCATAAAAACTATACCTGGACACACGTGCTCGTCCGTGTCCGTTAACTGCGTGTGATCATTAAATAAACCCTTTGTCTGCTACGTGCTCTTTTCTGCACGAAAAAAGCACGTAAAAAAAGGGTTAATTTTATGACCTCACGTAGTTACCAAAAAACTAATTTGTTTAAACAACAACTGGAGAATCGTAAATATACTTTGATAATAAAAAACAAAAATTGTGTCTTAAAAAAAGAACACGTCACTGTAAGTTATAAAATAAGAAATAATACTATCTGCTGTTGCTATATTAATATACTTGAACGATTGAGTATGATTTTCAGACAAACAATTTTTTTCAAATTAATTTTTTCAAAGACGCCGAAATTAGGTAAACGGCAACAATCGCGCACAATCACCCGAATCGATTAAATTAGTTTAAAATTTGAAATTTCAGTAAAACTTTTCGATCCTCAACTACACTTCCTTTCTCCTCGCCATTCACAGTCGAACTGAACGAGACGAAATAAAGCTGTTACTGTACACACTCTCCTATTACCCCTCCCAAAGAAATCTTTTATTACGCACACTTATATCCATCCCTTTGGCTGTAGAGCGAAAACAAATTTTAGTTTCCAACGACAATAATTTTAGTTTTAACATTTTTTCCCACCAACAAAATTATTCGGCGCTTTATTTAAAATACAATTTTTTTCGATAATACAAAGCACTACATTTTGGTACAAGCGAATAATATTTAATTACATCTGTAATAATTTTGTCTTGAGCACTATCATAGCAAAATTACCATTAAAAAATATCATAAATTTCTGTTTTATACGAATATTTCTATAATTATATAAAAGTTTATATGTGCTAACAAATAATTATAAGTAATAAAATTAACTTAATTTTTCACAAAAACTTATTTTATTCGATCAACGTTAAAATTATTATTTAATATATGCTTAAGTATAACAAAAGTGCACGTATCAGTACATGTGTGTGTGTGTGCGTGCGTGCGAGCTTGTGTTGGGATGTGTGTGCTGTGTGGTGGGCTATGGTGGGCGCCGGGAGGTAGGAGGAGGTGTGAGCAAGGCATCGTCTTACCTATTGCGGTATATTAAAACAAGAGTAGAATGCGGATAACTGAGTCGTTGAGCGGAAAACAAAGTGCTGATAAGGCAGTCGAAAACGACTTCATAGAACTCTTAATATGCCCTTACGTTTCTTAAACGTTATATATAACGTTTAGCTAACAAGTCGTATATAAAAATTTTATTCTTATCGTTGAAGTCATAATTTATGGAACAAAAGATTTTATATAGAATTTCAAATTTGAATCCTATAAAGTTCAATTGAAATTTTTTTATCTCTAAAATGTTAAATTAGAAAAAAAAAGAAACTAAAATATAATTGTTATGTTTTGGTGATTCCTCTCGCTTACCATTATTTCCATTTTATGCGTATGAAAAATTGCAGCGCGTTCTAAAGGCACAACTTTCAAAGATGTCTTTTAATTACGATTGATTATATTCCAAGCGTAATTAAAAGACATCTTACGTAGACGTAGACGTAGACGTAATACAGACAATCACCGCATGATTGTCTGTATTACGTAATATATTTTTTCTTCACATTTATGCGTTAATATTACATATGGAATAAAATACAAATTTATGAAATTTTTCACGAATATAACAAAAAATGGTGTAACTCTAGGTAACTCAGAAAAGAAAAGAAAATATATAAACTTTAAATAACAGGCCTTAGCACAAAAAATAAATTAAACGACTACGGCTTGGAAGTGGCTATTTTGGAATTTTCACGCGTCCATTTTGTCTGTTATGTTGTAAAGATTAATTTTGCCAGTAGAAAATATTAATCTAATGTTTTTTTCTGGCAGCGACGATATAGGTGTAGCTCTGTTTACCTGTATGTTTAAAGTTAAATTTATTTAACTTTGAAGTTTATTTCATATAGTATGCGAATTCTTATACTTATATTTTAAGCTAAATACAAATAATAGTTACTTAAAGTGGAATGGTCAAACTTACCGTTTTTTCTCTTTTCTTTTTTTAAATCTTTTAAATATTTAAGATGTTTTTTTAATTTGAAGACAAGTTAAAAGAATTATACATGCGACTTATCTTTTGAAATTTCTTTACTTAAATTTAACGGAATATTGTAAGGAAACAATTCAATACAGAGTAAGAGCTCGTCATAATCTGTATATAATGTAACACATGCGAAATTCAATGCAGCTAACATTTGTTTATTCAATGCAGCTGTACAATTTTTCATATCATGGCATTGTAAACACATGTTCATCAATAAACAATCTATAGAAAAATTAGAGCAACAGCTATAAAACTTACAAAATGTATTTATGAATAGAACTATAGACTACATAAAATTTTAAATAACCGAAAAACAAAAACACTACAATGATTTTTCTCTGTAGACTTCATCATGATTTTATTTGGCAGTAACTGTATAACAGACTATTAAAAATCTTTTGTATCACTAAACGACCTGTAAAATAATTGGAGGAATAATATTATAAAATGTGCTTAACATAATGGCATTTTTCATGAACGATGCGACCTATTTTATCCGTACAATTACAATTTTATTGTAAATTGAACACAATTTTGCTATGACACTATAACATAGTAAACTTTCTCAAGGAGTAATTTATTAATTAATTTAAAAAACCGATTCTAATAAATATTAGAAAAAATAATTGTTTTTTAATTAAAATAAATTGTTTTCAAACTAACGTAGTATAATGGAGTAGGTAGTATTTCATTTTTATACAAACATGTTCATGAAATCGTGAAAAAAACTCAGATCTTTAAATTATTTATTCGATATTATCGAAATTTTTTCTCAGAATATGATGCGTTTATTTGATTGATTGAAAAGCTTTGACATCAGTTGCTTCTAACGTGAAGGTGCTTTAACAAATAATTGAATACCCAGATCAGAGATGCTTATCGCTTTTTTTACTTGTAGCAAAATACGATACACATTCTGCAATTCTCTCAAATCTCAATAAAGTTGATTTTTATATAATACCTTATCTAAGATTTCACAGAAATGTCATATACATTTTATACGAGCTTATTCCAAAGATTTATAAAAGTACTTTTTATACACAAATATTAAATTAAAACTGGATTCTATTGAAATTAATGACACCAGAGTTTGTTGTCAATTTTTTAAAGTTTCGGTACCCTGAGCTGTCATGCTTACAACAGAATAATTGCAACAAATTTAATACTAAAAAAATAATGTATTTCTTTGTTTAAACAATAATTTGGTATATTGTTGTATGCTTGTATTTGCAATTAAATTAATGATAATGAGAAGAAACGATAATTTCGATTATATAGTTCATTATAAAGTCTTTGTACGTACATTCTTTTGAGAATACACAAAGACTACATTTCGCAAACATGTTCAAAATTGTCACGAACATTCGATTGATGTGAAGTTGTAAGGGAAATAACACACGGAGTGGTGTAAGAGCCCACTCAAAACTGTTAAGTTAGAGGCCGTTTTTCATGCATGTGTTGCACAAAACTTACTAATTTTATGGTTTACTTTAAAAATCGGTATTTTATAGAAAAATCATAGATAGCCTTTTTAATTTCAAAAAATAATTTTATGTACATTTTAAAAAAATACTCGATCATATTATAGGAATTTAATTGAATTTCTACCATGGTGTCACACTAAATTTTAGAGGTAAATCTGTCTAAGAGGAAATGAAATAAAACATATTGGAAATAAATTGTATGTAACGTTTTTGCATTCAAATTTTAATCATATTTTTAGGTATTAGTCTCTAAAGGTGTTCGACTCCCGTAACACAAAAAAAAAACAAATATAGGCGAATTTCACGTAACAGTTAGATTTGGCGGCGGACAATACTGAAGGCATTAAGAAAAGTCTAAAAATTTTCTGGAGCGTAAATTAGAAAAAAATTGTATATTCTTTCAACGAGTTACGCTGAAAAAAAAATAATAGCATATATTTTCAAATTAATACAACGTTAAGAATATCATTGATATATCACAGGTGTGGTATGTCTGTTTTAAAAAATGTACAATTTAAAACCGTTTAAAAAAGTAGGACAAAAATTTTTAATTATCTGACATGTGTATTTCAATAAACTATATATAAAAGTAAAAAGAGATACTTTTCATATAATAAGTTTCGGACGATTATGATTTTATCCGTCATCTCGCAATAAATAAGTTTTCTTCTAAATATCTTGAATAAATAATTCTGTTACAACGCTAATATTTTCTAGGAAATTTCTTTTTAATCGGTAATTTAAAGCCACGAGTATTAGAACACTCTCACTACCCTGGGTTTGATAGAGACTCTGCTCTTGTTTCGCTAGGGTTTGCGAACTTTTTTAGAGCAAAGATTTTTTACATTATCTGTATCAATTAAACATTAATCAATTAAACATGATACAGATAATGTAAAAAATCTTTGCTCTAAAAAAGTTCGCAAACCCTAGCGAAACAACAGCAGAGTCTCTACCAAACCCAGGGTAGTGAGAGTGTTCTAATACTCGTGGCTTTAAATTACCGATTAAAAAGAAATTTCCTAGTATGCAATCTTAAACTAAGCGAATAAATCAATTGTATATGTAGCTAATATTTTCTAATTCGACTTTTTAGTCACCTAAGGTGAATACGATAACATCGTAACTGTTTGACTGAGCCATGTAAAATTTCTTACTAGTCAAAATCAGCGTTTTTATTTGAAAAATTATTGGTCACTATCGTGTATGCTGTTGAATTTTTTTTTTTTAACTGGAAATAATTTTTTTATTAACTTTGGCCATATTTTGATTGAATATGAGTGGATATAATTTTTAATTAATTATGTGTAAAGTAAGGGCACTTCAAACCTTAAATGTCACACGACGTGGTGTGTCACCAGCGTAGAAAGACATGAACATTTGTAATTTTCGCCATGTTAATCATATGGGATTTTTTCTATATTAAATACAATCGAAAAAACATCTTGCTAGTTGAAAATTCGAAAAGAATTTTTTGAACAAACTGAGGCCGCAAATCTAACTGTTATGTGAAAATTATGGGTGATTTTAACCCTTATTTATTCGATAACGCATATTTTTTACCATCGTATTCTAGTCATACGTAAACACGGTAGTAAATCTGGGTATTTTAATAACTATCCTTTTCATACAAAAATGTAATGAACATTTTTAAACAATATAAGCCTTTACTAGGTATTTTTGCATTATCTTATTGAGAACTTTGTCCACTTGAAAAATCGTATGTTATCACCGTCACAAGGCTTTATACGGAAAAAGATAATAAACATAAGCTAAAAAAAATGTCTAGTATCATGAAAAGATAAAAATTTATTGGGTACATAAATAACTGATTATTTTGAGGAGCCAAATAACGAAATTTTAATAAATAAATTAATAACGAGCAACTGATAAAAACAGTATATTATGCATCTAGGCCGGAAAAGTAAAGAAACTCTTAGTTTCCCAAGGCAAATGTAGTGTCATTACTAACATAATGATATAATAATATGTATAATCATTTGTTGAACTATATATATATATATATATATATATAAATTTGTGATCGGGTAATTTCGTGTTTCCTTTTAAGGTCCCTGAATACAAAAAAGTGTTTTTTTTCGTATTTTTTGTAAAAGGATTTTTTTTCATTTTTTGTAACGCTATAACTCAAACCGACTTAAAATTTGGTATACTTATTTGTCCTACTTTACTTAAGAACTGATTAGATTTTAGTACCGATCCGACCATATTTAGGGTGTCCATTAATAAAAACGTCGCGTTCTCGAATAAGATGGTGTCCACTTAACCCATTAACGCCCGAACGGACACTTTTGGATACCAAAGTTCAGAGCTTCACTGTACAACGAATTCAAATGATAAATGAGTTCTGAATCAGTGCATTTTGTGCGTTGAAACTCGAACTTTTGAATGGTGATGTTTAGAAGTCTAAAAAATTAGTTTTTACATATGAAAAATGCAAATTAAACAAAAAAAACGCCACTTTTTGGAAAAGTTTTTTTGGAAAATCGCCTTTTTCTTTTTAAACCGATAAAATGGCGTTTGAAGCGTAAAATTTTATTTTAAATCTTTAGCAAAAAATTTTAAATCTTTAGCGTAAAAACTAATTTTTCGGACTTCTAAACATCACCATTCAAATTCAAAAGTTCGAGTTTCAACGCATAAAATGCACTGGTTCAGAACTCATTTATCATTTGAATTCGTTGTACAGTGAAGCTCTGAACTTTGGTGTCCAAACGTGTCCGTTCGGGCGTTAATGGGTTAAAGGGGATACAAAAAATGCGTAAATTGTCCAGACAAGTAAGAAAAAAAGTATTAGAAATAAAAATGAGGAAATTTATGCTATAATTTATAAAAAAGTTACACTCATGACTTAATGACTTTTATAATAAAGGTTATTGTTCTTTGAGAAAGTATACTGCTAAAGTTGTTAGCAGCGGTTTTAAACAAATTGGCGTAGACAAAGAATTCGTATTATTTTCACCGACAATCAGAGGAATATCTTTTACTTATAATCAACCGAAAACAAGTTAACATAAAAGTGCATAAGTAATTATGTAACAATACCTCTTTATTTTTAGCCGCTCGCTTAGTCATTTACTCCGTTGGTTTTGTTACGCTCACGTTCGGAAAAGGGGCGTTCGCTAGGCAGGTGTATGCTGGAGAAGGGGCGTGGCTTAGTCAGTGTGTGGCGAAGTACTCTTGTAGGCCTCGTTGCTTGGCTACGTAAAAAGATGTCGGGCTGACGTTCGTCTAGATCTGCAAACCGATTAATCAACAGACTCTTTCCACAGCGTAACCTGCTCTCATTTCGCATTTTTGCGGGCTCAATTTTGTCTAATTTCTTAAAGATCACAATTATTTTTGGATATAAGTGCATTTTTATTACTTTGTTCCCTTTATATCTTTACATCTACTTTTATGACAGCCATCTTTATGACATGGATTTCACAGGAAATGGGATTTTGGCTAATTAAAAAAACGATTTCGTCAATTTTGGGGACAGACTCGATGTATAGAGGAATTTTACTACATGTATAATACTTTTTACCATATGTATAATAACTTTTTACCATACTGCTGTAGAAAAATTGCTATAAAGTATAGCAAAAATTGCCGATAGAAATTTTACTAGATCAGTATAGTAAAAATTAAAAAAAGGACAGTCACAAATACACGTACGTTAATACTAAAAATTATGTTCCAACGTGATCAGTAATTACCGTGTCTAATGACAGTCTTAATTGGTTGCTGGCTTTCTGGACTCTTTTCGCAGTCTAATGACAGTCTTAATTGGTTGCTGGCTTTCTGGACTCTTTTCGCAAGTGCCTGGATGGCTTCACGGTTCATATATAAGACGATTGTTCACACTTGTATATTAAATATTCTGCGGCGATAAGTTAGTAAATGCGTACTTAGAATTTAGTTTGCGATAAGATAGAATTAATCAAAAAATATGTATAAGTTTCCCCAATAAAAAATTAAATGTGGTTCCCGATAATTTCACGAATTAAAAAAAAATCTATATAAATAAATACAATATATACACATATGTCTATAGAAAAAAACAAGAAAAAAAATTTCCTTTTTTAAATATTTGAGTTGTAGTAAAATTTAAAATACAGTATAGTAAAAATTGGAATTCAGTATAGCAAAAATTAGAATCCAGTATAGTAAAATTTAAGGATACAGTATAGTAAAATTTGAAAGTTTTAAATTTTACTATACGGTCTAGCAAAATTTAATATATTTCGAGTCTGTCCCCCAAAACCTATACAGTATAGTAAATTTTCTAAAATTTTGTTGTAAAATTTACTTATACTTATTT